>BQKZ01000916.1:109062-124169 GCA_036244855.1 Temnopleurus reevesii
TCAAGCTCGAGATTCCAAACTCGCTATAGTGCAGACTAAGATTGCCAATCTCGAGATTAATTGCAAAGATGGTTGATCGGACTAAAAGCTCGAGATCAAGGAAACTCGGGCTAGTGCAGCGCCGGCTTACTTCTCTGTTGGTGAAACGTTTGACTTGCTCTGCAATTTCAAAGGGATTTAAATCATCATAGATCAGTGTCATGTGGTCTGGGGCATAACAATTTGTGTTTGCTTTATTTTTCTTTTTTAACTCTAAGAAAAGTCTTTTGATGTTAATACTTAAATTTGTCGTAAATACAATGTAGATATACCTCAAGGTTGCTAGATGTTGAATACATTTATGATTTTGTAGGGGGTGCAACAGGCCGATTTTATTTACAGTTCCAAGGGGTTTGAATCCCTAAAAATGTTTTTCCCTCTCAACTGCTCTTGCTACAGAAGATAATGACCTATATTTATTTTTATGACTTTTAGTCAAAAAAACATAAAAATTGATCAGGAAAAGCAATTTATTCTATGGTGAATCAGCAAATTGGGTAATTTCCTGAATACTAGTTATACTAGATAAAAAAAGAATGTATTATTATGTGCTAAATGAGTAATGCCCTTTGAACCCTGTTTATGATAATGATTCTCAAATGATCTGACATTTGTTCTGTAAATTACCAGTCACATATATGCCTCCAGATCATTCCAATTCAATACGATTTTTAGTCCTTTGTTGTGTTTTGTTAAGCTGTGAGTAGATATATAAACTATGGGTAGATCTAAGCACAAATTTAAGAAGGACTGGTGACCCTTTCTCATTCTCAATGATAACCTCAGCGCAAATTTTCACCGAAGGAAGGGTCACCATTCATTCGTAGAGTCGTGCGTATATCTACGCACAACTTTATGAAACACAACCCAGTGTAGGGCTCTGGGAAGTAATTACATGTTACTGCCCCAGAACAGAGAGGGACACATTTAACTCGGCTCACAGAGGACTCAACTGGACTCGGTGCCATGTTTGAATTCGGGTGAATCTAGGCAAATATGGGACTGAGACTTTTATAGCCATCTGTGAATTTTCGTGACTCTGATGTCGACAATCAACATGCATTCAAAATGATCTTGGTAGGCTGGAACGACAAGGGGAAAATATGTGGAAAGATTGTTATCGTTTTTTGTGCACTTCATGGGTCAGGTGACTCTATTGTGTTGAAGATAATGACCTCTAGAGATATGAGACCAATCTTTTTGGAGGCACAGTGCCGTTGGCTAATTTTCCTTGATTACGATTGAACATAGAAGTACGTCCTTTTGCCAGAGGATTATAATAATGGCAAATGATGTGATTACTAAAAAGTTTTTTGTATGTGGCATCGGTCGGATGATTCTATATACGTACATGATGACCCATCTAGCATATTTGGCTTGAGGTAGAGGGCGCTGTGATTAAGATCGAACATACATTATGTCCTTTAGCCAGAGTGATAACGGAACCAGGCTGCTCATCAACCTTTTCGCCACCCGTCACTTTTTGAGAAAACCATATTTTGCCATTTTTATCCAATAATTAAAGATAAAACTCATAAAATACCCCCTAGTTTGGAACTCTTTAAAACTTCTTCACTCTTTCGCTGTCCAACGCTGTCCAACAAGAGAGTGCACTCTATTGTGAAACAGGAACATATATTCTCCGGTCAACTGTCAATAGAGATACGTACAGATACTGTGATGGCCCTGCATTTTGATATGCAACGACTTCAAACCTAACTAATTATTTTAAGTTTGCCCTCAAAAGGAGGTGCTCTTTAACTCCGCTCTGCAAAGCAATTGAAATACCATCACATCCCGGACCATTTATACCCATTTATCGCTTCCCTCCCTAAATGGTTCAGGCCCGAACAAAAAAGATTGGTTTTTCCTACAATGGCAGCTCATTGTCGTAGCTCGATGCCTCCATGACTCTAAGGAAACTCCAGAGCTTAGGTTCGGCCACAAAGGCTCGGAATCGTCAATCGATCAAGTTGACAGTCGCAGGGCTTTGTCGCGATTGTCGAACGGCCATTGTTCGCCGTGCGTCAAAGGAATGCAGCCCATGCACGAGCGATCAAATAATTTTTAGCGATAACAATTTCAATTTACGAGTTCAAGTGGAAGAAGGAAGAAAAGGAGGAGGGGGAAAGAATAGTTTTCATCTTCTCGCCTTTTCAGGTTTTTGTTGCGCCCCGTCCGCTCCAATACACAACGGAAAAAGGACCTCTTGCCGAAAATGTCCTGTGGCATTCAGCCCTTTCTTTAGATATCAAAATAGAAAATTTGAAGGGGTTTTGTGTCGCGGAAAGGTGCACCATTTTGGCGATGGGAGGGTATAGGAGCACTGCTATTGTGTGGTGTGTTTTGGAGGGCATCCAAGTTGAAGGCCTAGAGGTAATATCTTGTGGCTTTGTCCCCGGACTGGAACCGTCCCAGGAATACTGTACTCTGAGTATCTGTGAACTTGACGTCTAATGTACATTACAAATTGCCTTCCATAGATCAGACCAAATAATTAGATTTGCCCCCACTCTATTCTTTCCTGTCTTTCATAATTTTTTTCAATCGTGTTTATGATGTCAAAGGAGGTTTGTGGTCAGGACAAAGTCGAATATCTAATTTAAAATCTGAAAAGCACACCTTTCATCCATATTTTATTCCTTCCTGTCCTTAACACAGGGGAAATAAATCACATGTAATGATATTGTTCTGTGTTGTTTGTTTACAGCATTAAATGAATAATATTTTGAAATAGAATGAAGTCAAACTTGTTTTTAGTAGCCACCCAATTATTTTTGCAGTCACTGAGCCACTCACATTCCTGTAGACAAAATCATGTGCTTCAGAACTTTTCTATAGTGTTCATCTTTTTTGCTTCATTCTAGAGAAAAGTTTGTATTTTAGAACCTGTTTATAGAGATCACCATCCTTCAACTAATGAATGTCTTGGGGATGTTGTTCAAAAGTTGCAATTGATTGCAAATCAACTGCAAATCAGTTTCAAACTGTAACACGCATTTTCATTCAAGCATGATACGCTCTTCTAGCAAGACGCGCATGAAACAATGATATTGATTGGCGTGTTCATATCAACTGCAACTTTTGAACAACACCCTATGGAGTACAATAAACTACAAAATAGATCATGAGGTTAATTTTTTGGAATAGATCAGTCTAATTTTGACAATTTAATATCCTCTAGGCCAATGATCTTAACCCCCCCCCCCCACAAAGGCAATTGATATGTACAATCTTGTACGGAAGCCCAATTCTGACTCCATGCGACTACCTGCAACAAGGTAGATAATAATTTGAACATATATATACAGAATGAATTGTTAATTGTGACAGGGGCCATCATAAGCAAAGGTTAATCTCCCTAGTTAATGTGAAGTGTGTGATATTTCACGCAGTTGAAGTAGATTTTAGATAATTTATCTGTGTCATTAAGTGGCCGTCTTATCTTTGTGGAATATTATGTTAAAGGNACATAAAGGTTTGCGATTAATTGCTAATGTGATAGCGAAGTCTATGGCAAATCATGTACTAAAGTTTGCAATTCATTGCAAAATCGAATTAGCGATTAATTGCAAACCTTTATTTTATGGGACCCTGGAGATTTAAAATCTAGTCAAAATAGCCATGGTATTGGTTTGTCACTGGACCTTTTTTTTTTTAGAGTGAAGAAAGTAGCAATTTTAATTCAATATGCATCATTTTTTAACTCATCCAATAAATCAAATTTTCTATAAGCTTCTACTACCTCCTCTCTCTCTGGCTCTCCCCTCTCTCTCATTTTCACCATATTATTTTTCTCCCTTTTGTCATGGTGCAATCAAATAGATTGATTAATCAGTTGAAGATAATGTGACAATTTTCACACTTTGACAGCTTTTATGGAGTGAGCAGATACAGAAAATGAGAAGCTTATCCCATTTATTGGGGTCATGAGAAATACACTGATGGTCGCAGATCAAATGAGGTTTTATTCATGGAGTAGACCCTATATTGTCAGTTATAAGTCTTGCCTTGCTTGAAGGGAAAAAATCGCATGAAGATGATAGAAGTGAAGGAGAGAGACAGGGAGCGATAGAGAGATAAAGGGGAGTTGGTGGGAAAGGTGTTTGTGTGTGTGTGTGTAGGAGGCGGATGAGGAAAGAAAGATAATGCATATTTATTTTTCTAAAGTCCGTTAAAATCCATGTACATCTAAATGCTGTCATTCCTTTTTTTTTTTCTTCTTTTTTTAAGAAAATAAACGAGTATAGCATCATTTTATTTCTGGGTTAAAAGCTGAATTGTGAATCACAGGGAAATTTTGCCAGAATGAGATCATTGGGACCAAAATATAACAAATCTTGTTCATGTAATAGGTAAATATATGTTGTTTTACTTACATGAAGAGATGAAAGAATATGCCTAAGGAATTTGAACCAGCAAAATGACCTTGTCATGTTTGGAATATCATTGCATTTTGGTTCCACTGTACATGTATGTCTAATTAGGAGTTAAATTGGAAATTAATTGGATTTTAGAGTCATTATTATGTAAGAATGTTGCAATCAGATTCATGTGAAAAAATGGATCTTCAATCTTAATTCTTATCAGCTATCTAGACGTGGTGATTAGAGGAAGGATTTTGCATTTCCTTATCAAAGAGTAACTTTTCCCTAATGAAGTGGTGGCGCAATTGTGAAAGTAAGCGTCACTTTATTTGTACTATTAGTCACAAAGACGCGCGCATTTCATAACCTCTTCTTAATCATCACTGCACTTTAAATGAATCGACTACCGATCATTTATCATCCATCCATCAATGCTGCTTGTCGTTTCCTTTCAAAAAACAAATTTTCAAAGAAGAATAAATCACCAGACACCCGCTGCTGGTCCTGCGACACCAGCGCGTGATTTTTAGCACTTTGGTTTTCCTATGGAGGGGCTGAATCCTCAGTTGAATTTACTTTTCGGAGGTCAAAAAGTGAGGGGATTGTCATTTTATTCTCTGTATTTCTTTCTCCATTCCATTTCGCATTCCTCTATTTGGACCTCTTAGTCTACAGGTGCAAACCCTCAAATTACGTGCCATACAATTTATGTGAAAGGAGTTTACTCAATTTCTACACAGGGAAAATTTGTCCTAATATCGCGTCGCACTTTGTTCTGCATTTTAGTAGGATTGCTATACACAAAGTTTGTGTCGTTTTAGTAACTTTTTCACATTGAACTGTACAGTAAATTATTGATAATATTTCCTCAATGCTTGAAACTGCTAATCAAATGTGAAAAGAAAAACTACTCCCTGCTGCATAATACAATTGTGTAGGCCTATATGTTTTTACTCTTGACTTTAGTCTAAAAGTAGAAAATTATCTGGGTGTTTTCCACCAAATGATGTAAAATGCTCTAATCCTGGTATCTTTTTTTTTCTGCTCGTAGGCTATCCTGTCATATTGAATAGAACCCAGCAAATTCGGAATCAGTTTAGCCTATTATCTTGCCTAGATACTTCTTTTCACCAGAAAAAGAAAGATTTTAGACATTACAATATATCCTGAATGACTAGCATACTTTTAAAAAAAGCAGTTTTTCTTTTGAAAGGTGACTTCCAATTTTCATTAGGAAACTGAAGTCACAGGCATTGCATCACTTGATTTTATAGCCTGATTTCAGGTTTATTCACTTATTACATTCAGTTTGTCTGTATTTATAGACTAAACAGCCAAGGGGGAGTTTGCACAAAAGAGTTTGTAGAAATACAACATTGTATAAAGGCTATGACCCCTTCTTGGGGTCCCAACTGTTTGGAAAGAAAAAGCTAGAGTTGAAATTCAGATTTCTTTTGTAGTCTTTCTCAGCCGGACCATAAAATGTGACGCAAAGTCGTGATTTTGACACGTTTGGCAAATTCTGTCAAATTTTCAAATCCATCACACACTGGTGGTAGTGAGCATCATTATCTGCAATTGAATGACTTTGACTTAAATCGAGAAAATCAGATATGTTACTTTTTACAATTATGTCAGAATTCAGGCTTTTTACAACATTTTATGTCATATCACAAAACCATGTCAAATTACAATGCAAGTAAGAATTCCATTATTTAAGATGTAAATTTAAAGGGCATCTAAGTTTAAAGAATATGTAATTTGTATAAAAAATGTATAAAATTAACCCAAAATAGTTTTATCTGACATGTGGATATCTAGTTGAGGAGTAAGAAACAAATAAATGGCTCGTTTGCGATCGAGAGGGGGTCTTAAAATCAATTTAAGGAAAAGAAAAGGAGGAATTTTTCGTACAAAGACTGGGACTTATCAATCGAGGAGGTACATGATCGTCCAATAAATGTCATCAAAACAGTCCATGTGGGACTAAAGGTTAGCAGACTGTCTAATATCTGGATCAGACAAAAGCTTTCACCATGGACTTACCATTATGGACTTACAACACATCTTTATTTCTTTAAAGGGGGATTCACCAAAAGATTCAAAAGAGAGAGTATTTTCAGCTCCCATGTTACGCATTTTTATAACAATTTTGAAAGGTCTCGGGGATAATTTATGTCCGCTTCATACTTCCCCATGAATGTTAAATCTGCTTGAAAATCTCCAACTTCAAAGGAATAAATATCATTTGTAGTCCATGTTTAGTAAGTCCATGCTTTCATCATGCCCCTTTTTCTTGTAACATGGTAGTTCAAAATAGATCAAACTTTGCCGGGAGCAGGGGGTGTAGGGTGTCCTAATGGTAGACTATTTGGTTGATTCTATGATTGTCAAATTTATCTTGAAATATTTTGCCGTCTTTCATATTGTCCGCTTTTGATATCAGAGGTTATTCAAAGTACAACATATCAACGTTTGATGAAATTTTTGTTTAAAGATGTCTTTCAATATTCTTGTTTAAATTGCTATACATTGCAAAATTTGGAAATGGGGAGTAATGATATTTGTGGAAGCCAGTTATGAAATTTTAAGATTTGTTTTGTATGGAAAAGTTATAGCGCTATTTTCCTTGTTTTAACAATACTTGTTGACGTATCTACTTTTGTCGTTTTGTGAAATAATTTATTACAGCCATGTTTGGAAACTTTCAAAATTCTTCGCAAGATGATTGGGGGTCAGGGGATGTGCCATAAAAATGACACCCTACTGTTTGTATACCGTCTCTGATGAGGGCGTTTGTAATGATAAAGCATGACTCATGACCGACCCCCCCCCCTCCCCCCAAGTAAAGAAAAAGTTTTGAAAATGAAGAGGAGAAACAGCGAAAATCTAAGTTTGAGAATTGAAATGAGAACAGAATTTGCCAAATGCCCCAGTCTCACATCAACGAATATGCCTTGGAACTCGCTGGATCTGTCTTACTTGATTATTTTCCTTAAAAAAGGGGGTGCAGAAAACCAAAAATCTTAACTTTACCCTTTAACGTTCATAAGCATAGTCAAACATGCTTGATAATTCAAATGGGAAAAGATTTTGTCTAATTCTCCATTTGCACATGAATAAATTCGCCAGCTTTGGACCCCGTAGTTGCCCGAGTCTCTCGGTTGTTTGTGCTGCATCCATTGACCAAAAAACTATTTCTTGCAGACTTTTCTCATTGTAGGAGATTGTGCGACTGGGGCTTTAGATGTACTCGCAGAGAGAAAGAGATTGCCAAATGGCGTAATGCAAATAGTCGCTAACACCACGGCCCCCTTTCTTTCTACGCCTGCACGGCCGGGTTCCTTGCCGCTTTGTGTGTATATTGAGGAATTCTTTTGTTGTCGGACGAGTCTTCGGCATAGTTTCGGAGCTTGAGTTCCCTTTCAACACCCTATACAGGTGTTAGGTTGGTCTAAACAGGTGCCAAAATATGCCCTCTATTTCCCAAGTCAAACTTTATTTCATTTTCGTCATATCTTCTTTGAGGCATTGATGTATTTCAGCCTGTTGAGCACAATTTGATATTGGAATAAAATATTTTGTGGATGATGAATTTATGATAAAGGATTGCTCAGAATGCAAGAATGAAATCACGATGGGGTTCTTTTTGAAATCTTCAAAATGACATTCAAGTCTCAACTGGTAATAGTGTTACACAGCATTTATTATTGGTGTTCATACATTGGCCAAGTCAGTATTGCCAATGCATAATATGAAAGCAACTTTTTGGAATGTTGTGTGTACCAATATCCAGTTTCTTCTTTATTGTCTTTAGCCAAAGCCTTGAATTTTGCTTTTTGGAGATAAATAAGACAATTCCAAACCTATATAATCATGCAAAGACACTTGCATTTGAAAAGTAGTCATCACTTTTCCCTGTTTTGCAGAACTTCTGGGTTTATTATGGAAGCTTTGGAGAATCCTTTCATACATGTCCACCATATCCATTGCCCAAGCCTAGCATATCACCAAGGAGCATCTTTTCATTATGAAGATTAATACAGTGATGCCAATTCTCCGGAATATGCATGAAATCAGGACCAAACATATCATGAGGGCAAGCATGATTTTACACTTGGGGGTGTTGTTCAAAATCAGCTGCAAATCAACTGCAACTTTGAAAATTGCAACGCCCATTTTCATTCGCACACGGTATGCGCATTTAAAAAGATGCGCATGAAACAATGATTTTGATTGGCGCGTTCCGATCAACTGCAACTTGCGATCAATTGCAACTTTTGAGCAACACCCCCTTACAGTAACCATATGTTTTCACTCCAGCCAAAATATTTGGTTCAGCTGTTTGATTGGTCACATTTTAATTTCAATTCTCTTATGCAGGTTTTAGAAAGATGGTATGACGTGGTATGGCATGAATACGACATCTTGACACAACTTGCACGCTTTCATTATATTCATTCAATGTCTTCAGTGATAAATTATTGCCCACAGCATTATGAAAGACAACATGCTTTTCCCAAATTCATCACTTTTAGAAAGGAATCGACTCAAATTACATAGGGTTATTTCAAAGTAGTGAATATCAGTGATGCTGCTATCCCAGAGGGGGCGTTTTGTAGTCAATGGCAGCCTTAATTTTCCCCTCCAATAACGGCGTAGATCACAGAATCTAAACATTGCCATTTGCGTAATTGAAGTTCAGCCGGGTATGTGTAGAATGTGGCACATGCGAAGGGTGCGAATCTGGATATCGAGAGCGCAAGATGTTTGCGTTGCTAGGGGCAAAGGCGACAGGAACGTGCTCTTTTAAAAGCGGATCCATCACCATGTTCGTGATGTCTTGTGTACCGAATTGATCCGTAAATGGAATGATGTCAGTTGAGCATAGCCGAAACATATGTTGGAATGACAAAAGGAAATATACAATCAACATCATCCATATTTCATGTTTAAACAGAGTAAACATTCCTTGTTTCCCACATGGCTTTGTGAGGCAGAGCTAGGTAAAAAAATATTGACTTTATAGTCCCACATCATGGATTTCTTGTTGGCTATTTGCAGTTCTTTAGTTTTTATGCATTCACGGCGGTTGGGGTGGGGGCACATAATAAGTCGCTCAAGGCCTCCACGAAAAGGCATGCGTTTTACATAGGCCTTGGTGGGACATGGTGGGAATCTGTTCACATTATTTCGATCAATACTGTAAATTTATATAGATAAATGAATTCTGCTTTTCAAACATGGTTCATTTCTTTCTGACCTTATTTTATTCTAAACTTAAAGGCAAGAATAATTTGAATGCTTGTCCTTTTTTGCATATTGTATAGAAGAGTGGGAGTGTCGTGGTGTAGTGGTTCGGACTCTCGTCTCTTAACTAGAGGGTCGGTGGTTTGAATCTCACCCAGGGCGCTAATTTCCTTCAGCAAGAAATTTACCTGCACTTTGTTGCACTTGACCCAGGTGAAAAATGGGTACCTGGCAGGAATTTATTCCTTGGAATGCTTGAGCACCTAACTGGCTTGCTCGGCAGTTATAGCCAGGGCAATAATATGGTACCTACATGTAGTATCAAGCGCAGTAGAGTATATGCATATAGTGATTGCGCTATATAAATGGACCTATTATTATTATTATTATTAAGAGGGTATTGGCTTGGTTTATAGTGTAAAGTAATCTCTCTTGATCTGTCTGTAAACTGTGTACTGATCATCATTTTGAAAAGCTTAAATAATATGATAATAAAATCTATTGACGACTGGAACCGGGTAGTCCCTGCACAAAGTCTATGGGAATTACAGAATTCGGTAGTCAATGGGAGAACCCTTTCATGATCATGGTCGCATTTTTGCACCATTGAATACTGTAGACAAGGGAGAATGAATCTGGAACTGTTTCAAAATGAAACACCCTCTCATGTTTAGATATATACCATTGTAAAGCTAGAGAGTATAGCTTTCTAATGAATGCAAACAGGAAGGCTAATATTTCAGTTTTCTTTTTTAAACATAAGATTGAAATTGCAAAATAGAATTTGCTCAAAAAGTGCCCGGTAACGATAGGGTTGAAGAGAGAAGAACTACTCTTCATGATGTATATTGATTTTATTTATTATATATGAAACAAATCATGGTAATTAATTGAACTTCAGTCGACAAAAGTGTCTTTATATGAATTAATGGCTTGAGGGTTTCATTTTACCCTTCATACATGTAGTATCATGGCTGTAATATTTGACATTCCCTGTAGAAAAATGAAATTACTTGCGGAGGTGTTTGAGGTCAGATGTAGAATCGGGTCGTGAGGCAGACAATAGTATTGATTTCACAGTGGGTGGATGAATGTCAGTAACTTCTCACTGGATATTAGATTCTGTATAACCTGAAATTTTCACTGGGGTTTTATTTTCGCTTATTTCGCATCAATGACTTTGGTAAAATTTACACTCATTGTGATGCCCATAGACTTTGGTACAATGATCTGTCAAAAACTCGAAGATAATAACCCGCTAATATGTTAATATGAATTCGCTAAAATTTATGTAACCTAATACAGGGTGCTACAATAATTTTTTTCACCCGTTGCCATATCGGGCAACCAAGTTTTCCAATCACTTGCCCAAAGAAGGTTTGTTTTGCCCAAAATTGATGGCCAATGTAAAATTGGGCAAGTGGCATATTCATTTACTTGCCAGACAGCTTAATTTTGTTGCCCCGGGCATGCGGGCAAGTGGGTTTGTAGCACCCTGCATAATATATTGACATTTACAGTATTGAGGAGAGATTCTGGTCAAACTCTCATGTTGACAACCATTCTGGAATATGTACACGTATATGAAGTTAATTCCTTTTTTTAAATATCCTTTAGGAAATTCAAAGACATTTTATAGGATCTCTGACCTTTCTGGAGAATATCAATTTTTTAGAGTGAAATTGCAGATGATATTTCAAAAATCCATTTTTCTTACTCAAAGAATATTAATCATTCAGGTTAAGTGGCCGAAACGGGCGTGATGACATTATTATAAACCTCCTTTCTGCAATTGTCTGGAAGTTAATGGCTTTTCAATAGCCTCCGTAATTTCCCTTGGTTTCAATATTCCGCAATCGTGTGCGACTCAATGGAACTTGAGGGTGCATCCATGATGCAAGTGCTTGAATCTCAATTTCTGCGGAGGAAATAAAAGAGTATGTATTAAAAGCAATGCTCACACAGAGATGCCAGAATGCTTTCGTCATTTTGATTTTAGAGGAGCAAGCTATATCATGTTAGGACAAATGGCTTGCTTCAGCAAAGTTTTGTGGAATCAAGGATGTCAGTTTTCAAGCAAAATCTTGAATTCAGGCCCTGGCAGTTGATTTTCAGTCCAAAGTCTTGCAAATTTTGTGTCCAAAATGTTGCATTTTAAATTTGATTTTAAGGCCCTATGATCAATTCCAAGTTGCATTCCTGTAGGATGAAACGAATCTGAAACCATTGAATGTCCACAAATAAGGCTTTATTTTTTTGTCCTAAAAATAGCAGATGAAGTTTGTCAGCAATTTTGCTATCGTGAATGCGAATTTGGGGGTTAAAGTTTATCAACAAGAAATCCTAACATAGCAACAATTTAACGGAGGTGCTATCTAAATGCACAATAGAAGTACATATAGGTTCCAAGGAGGGCTGAGGGAAAGAGAGAAAGAGGGAAAACGTTTAAAAAGGATTGCCTTCTATTTATATCAAATTTCAAATATGATGATGGGGCTGAAATGCTCAGCATTTTATATCTAAACACCCTGCATTCTTGTCAGGTGACTCACAGGACATAATGGGTAAAATATTTAGTATTATTTCACTTTTTTATATGCTTGAAATGGATAAATAAGGAAACACCAAGGCCCACGGTTTCATAAACAAAGATGGAGCAAATTGCTTCAAGGTGACCTAATAAAATGTCCTCCAAAGGAACAAGAGGTTAATGATAGATCGCAGGTGAACCAAGAGTAGTTTTAAATTTGTTTCTCATTGTTTAAAGGATGTACATGTAGATAGGTACTTCCATGAAATTGTTATGTCTAATGTGCCAAAAAGTGAATCTCATGACAAAAATTCATTGACAATGATTGAAATTCAATACATATGGAACAGATGAAATTGTTTTGCAACTTTGAAAAGTTTCTTGTTTTGTTAATCCATTTTCAATGTTTTACCACAGATCTGTATGATTTTCTACAGTTCGACTGCCCTGTCGACAAGAAATTGTTGACATCTTATACTATTATGAGTAGCTCCAAATTTGAATTATTTCTTACAAAGTTTGGAGAGATGAAATATTATGAAGCTAAAAAGGAATTGGGTCATATTTTAGCATGAATCTTACACCTCCTGGCTTTTACTTACAAAATTTGAAAATATTTCACTCTAAAAAAAAAAAATAATCACACTCTATGTTTGTTCTTACAATATATTTTTACTGTCCAAACATTTCAGAATGGCTTGATTTATACTCCCTTTCAATGCTTTTGAAGAGTCATGAAGCCATTTGATGAAGCTTTTTGTTTGTTGCCTTGGATATTGATTTAATGATAAAACTGTTGGCAAGATGGTTAAAAAGTCATTTTTGAGCAATAAACGGTCATTGGAATGTCCAAAATTTGTCTACAAGACTTCAATAATCATCATGGTAGGATTGATATTTAACAGGTGATCTAATGTTGCAAGGTTACATGAGAACCCATGAATGGGACTGGGGTAGAGACCCTACACAATTGGGTTTTTCTAACATGGAAAAATGTTCATGAGGCTATGCTTTTCATGAGTTGCAAAAAAGTACTTTTCAACAGAAGCTTCCCTTTTGACTTATAAAAATCTAATTTTTAAAGAGGGTCTGTGTTGATGGGGTTGGCCTACAAAGTTGTAATTCAACCAATTTGTATGCTTTTCACAATTTTCTTTCCATTAAAGTATTTAGGCTGACAAAGTACTTTGCATCTGAAAAATTATAGAGCTTAAATTAAATTATGTCTTTGAAGTTTTCCTATAAAGTTGTATGGAATAGCTGACTGACTTTTCTGCCTTTTCATCAGAATCTTTTAAAAAAATTTATGAATATAGGCTGGAGAAGTACTTTATCTGAATGTGTTTTATAGAATTAAAATTATGATTTTGAATGGAGAAGTTAAAAAATACATGCTAATGCGGGAGGTACATCATACAGCATGAAGTACATTATACTTTGGGTACTAGTTACCTTCATCTAACTTCGAAGTAGCTATTAGTTTACCAATCACAATCTCTTCTGTCTGAGATACAATTTAGCTTTTTCTAATAATATCTAAGCTTTTTCAATACCAAGTCCACAAGCATCAAGATGATAATGTATTCAACGTTTGTTGTATTGTATACACATGGTGCAAAGATCAAAGGAAACCGTCCTTTACAAATCACCATAATTTATCTCCTGTTTAAAAATCCTATTCAAATCGGCACCAGGGAGGGCAGTGTGCCGCTCGTCATAGCACCAAAAGAAGTCTCGTTTGTTTTGTCTGCTCAAACAAAAGATAATTTATGATGCGCCTTAAAAGCTTTGGAGTTGGCGAAGAACTAGAACTTTTGTTGGGTTTCTTTCTTGAGTGATATTCATTCAGCTTTTGTGGAATTCATTTTTGACATGTTTGACCTTCATTAATCTTCCTTTTATGATATGGGACCTCCAAACTGAGTCTTCAACCAAAAACAGCTCATAGAAGTATTCACGTCATGAATTAAATCAAAATCGTTTGAAAGATGGAATGGGGTTCTGAAAAAGATTTTGACATTCATTATTGTAGAATCACTTTTCGCTATTGTTGCTGAAAGTTTATGAGATTAGGAGATGTACCAGAAAGATAAGAATATAAGGCATTTGCTATTTTGATATCTTGCTGTACAATGCATGCACTTTCTCTCGGTTGCCAAATTAAAGAAAAATCTAATTATGATTTTGATTAATCTTTGATGTGAAAATGCTAGTGAATCTAAGTTTATATTCAGTTTGGAAGTGAATATAATAGGCCTCTGTATTTTATGCACCCACATATGTATAAAAGGTTATCCCTTTCAGTTTCATTCTTTTGACCTATTTGTAAAAGCATTTCTATTTTCATTGATCATTAATTATGAAATGATGTGTGCTTTTTACATATATTGATCTGTATATATTGTAATTTTGGCTGATTTAATTAAATGTCAGAATTTCCATCTTCACATGAATCTTACTACTCTCTCTTCACTCATATAATTTTTTTAACAGTGTCTGTCTTTTCACAAATAATTCTTAAGATTATTTCATTATGTTTATTGAAATATAAATAGCTTAAATCTCATGATGAAAACTAACTTCATTTTTTCATCTGTTTTTCTCCATTTCTGCAGGTGACGATTTAAGAGTATGTCCATCAGGGTACACGTGTTGTACGGTGAACATGGAGAGTGTACTAACGCAGACGAGTAGTGCCGAATTTGAAAACATCGTTTACGACAAAAGCAGTGTACTCAGAGATTATTTCATACGAAGAACAGAAAGATATGACAGTAAGTGCAATTGTTCTACTTTTCAAATTTTTTAAACCGTTCGGTTTGAATGAATCAAAGGGGGTGTTGTTCAAAAGTTGCAATTGATCGCAAATCAACTGCAAATCAGTTGCAAATTGTAACGCACATATTCATATGTGTATGATA
>BQKZ01000917.1:0-30146 GCA_036244855.1 Temnopleurus reevesii
ATGGTTTAAACCAGTCGCTTTAAAAAATAGTTGTGACCTCAAGATTCAGAAGCAGCCAGAAGGGAAACCTTGCGAAACACCGTTGAAACCAGATCTTTGAGTGAGGTATATAATAAGAAGAATCCTGGAAATAAGGGCCAAAATAATCTAAAGCCTAGATCATGATGATACTTAGTTATTTAAGTTTAAGTGTGATACAATGAATGAGGTTTATAAGTTATCGCTCGCCAAGCTCGGAGACTGCTGCCAGATCGCGGGGTTCTGGCGAAACTCCTCCCCGAGTTCTGGGGGCAAAAGAGCCCAGAAACGGCTTCTGCACGCGACTCCATATATGCATTTAAACAATGGGAAATGCTGACTTGCAGTAGGCCCTACTGTACAGAAAACACTTTTGACTTAAGTTAGGCGATTGTTAGACTGAGGTGCAAAGCTTGGAGGGGTTATCAAACAATTTCTGACATGGCCTGGAACTGTATATTATGAAAGTATCCTCCACACAACGATGGAAGTCGCCATGGGATTATGGAGGAATACAGTTCCAAAGAACTTCCATGTTACAACACTTACATTGTTAGAAATTGTTCAAAAATTCCTCCAAAGTGATGGACTTTTATATCTAAATTATGACTTTTATGTAATGCTTAAAATGACTTTAGAGTCATTTTTAAAAATGTATTTAGCACAACAAACATTCCAAACATGTTTTATCCCTTTGATCTTATCTGATCATGTTGCAAATTCTATATTGATTTTCTGAAATTTCCCACTTCCTTTTTTTTTTGTTGGTCTTTGCACACTGGCCCTGCCCTCAGGCATAATGTGCCTGGTGTAACATGCATCTTATGAGCATAATTACTTTAAAAAATGTCATAAATGTGTACTAAGATTAGTAAGTTGATTTAGTATGAATTTTGACTAATCTTATTATCCTAATTTGATTTTATCTTTCCTTGTATTTATTAATTTAAGACAACATTTACAAGAGATTTATCCTCAATTAATCTTTATTCTAACAGCACTGAATACTTGGAAATCAGGACCGGGCTCGATCCATCTGCTTGGAAAAGTTATCGCCGTCGCTTAACAGGGAATGTTACTGGAGAGAATCTCTTCATAGATGCTGGTCATAGCGTCACAATAGTTTTATCCACTGGCAGCGCAACTATCGACAGGAACCTTGATCTTTCTGTCGGGCCAGTTCAAGGTGAATTTTTTCTGTTGTCTAAACAGGTCTATGCTAACCATAAATCGTATTCCTTACTTTTCTATACTCTTTTGCTTCTAAAGGAGGTACGAAGATCAGTAGATGTCTATGAATACAGAATTGATACACAACATCATGATGCCATAATGCATCGCAGTTGTCTCCATGCAATTTTCCACTGGTATTGTCTATTCAGGACCCTCATTTACCAGAACAAATGCTTTTAGTGCGTGTTGACTAATCTGCCAAATTGTATGGCATATTATTATCTTGTCATCTAATGAAAATAGCTTGTTAAAAAGCGAAAGGTTTTTACGACAGGTGTGATCACTTTGGTATTTCATGTTCCAAACAAATGCCAATACCTATTGAGTTTGATACCCCTTATCCAAATGTAATACACAAAGAATACAATTTTTGGTTAGCATGCATCCTGTGTCTACCAAAATCTGCATTTTATCCTTTAGACACTGTCCGGGTGCATGCTTTTTCCAATACACAATGATTGAACCTTAATGCAACTCTATCTCCTGTCAAGATATATTTTGGATTAGGAGAATTGATTTTTAATTCATGTTTTTCTTTCATGGAAATGCTGTAAAAATCTGATGGCGTCAGCATAAAGCATCTTTTAGGAAGAGAAGAAAACAAGGTTCTAATTATCAGAAGAGGTTTATCCCACTTCTCCATATTTCTCCATGATTTTCTCATTTGAAATTTGCAGACCTGCCAACCAAAACCATATTCTTTACTTTTTTATCATCTTTTGCTATATAAGGGGGTACTCATATCTATAGAATTCACTGATTACAAGGCACCATCATTTGATTTAATGCGTTGCACCTGTCTTCATAGAAAATATCTAACTGACTAGTGAATTGCCTATTCATCACCCTCATTTACTAGAACAAACATATTTGGTGAAGAGATGACATACCTGTCCAATGGTATGGTATGACATATATTTTTGTAAACAAAATTAGAACAAAACCAGCCAAGGATATTCTAAAAATATTGATTTTTAGATTTTCTTTTTGTTGCAAATTCAAGGATCATAGTGATTTCTACATTTAGACTGCTCACAACCGAGAAGGGAAAGTTACATATCACTAGAAATAGGCTCAAAATAATCAGTGCATGTTTTCTATTTCAAATCATGTGTGATGTTGCTCAGTTTTCTAGAATGAGGGTTAAATCATACAAGGCATGTAAAACACAACTGCTATATCACTCAATCAAGTAACTCACAACCTTTAATTTAAATAATTTAGTTTACTTTGTATACAGATAGTGGTTGCGGTGGTGAGGTTGATCTGACTTTCAATGGACGTGGCTCTCTGTCCATTGGTAACCTGGACCCTGCTCTCGGCAGTGCATACTGTCAATGGCTCATCAAGACACCTCTTCAAACAAATGTCAACTTCCATGTCGACTCTTTGCAGTCTGGTATGTTCATATTATACAGTCCTTACTATTGTTCCATCAACAGATACAGAAACATCAGATAATTGTGAGTAATTAAACCCCTCAAAAAGGTTTGGAAATCTGATATTACAGACACTTAACAGAAATATGGGTTATTCATTTGAAAATGATCTAACATCACTGAAAAGATTGTCTATTTCTGAAAAAAAAACACCCTAATTGAGATAGAAAATTGTGAATTTCAAAAGTTAGCAGCAATTTGACTGTAGTTACATTGGTAGAAGATGTACATTTAATTATGAGAAAAATATTAACCATTCTTTGGAAAATAATATTTTTATTAAAAAATTTATTTTCCAAAGAATGGTTAAAATTTCTCTCATAATAGCGAAAGAATATAAGAATCTATAGGTGTGCATCATATTTGCGAAGAAGCGAATGTGATTCCCACTGTTGATACATTGACCTTGCCTAATAATTTCTGCTGCGAGAAGATGCATCCAACATTTGAAAAAGTTAGTCCATTTTGAATAAGATGCCTTAAAATCATATTTTTGTGAAAACTTATATTTCCAAATAAAAATATGATGTACCCGTTTCTGTAATCAGGTGATATATTTTCTTTTTTTTAATGCAATTAGGCAATTAGCCAGCCAAGAAAGCTTCTATAGTGCTAATTGGAACATCACACAGAAATGTTATGGGTTAACATGCATAGAATACAAGAAAATCTTTCATTCTGGTAATTTTTTAAAGAAAGATGCTCATTCCAGACAATAAGAGGGAAAAAATCAATTTATGAAAGCACTTTAATCAAAGGTAATGTTTAGAAGAGCTGACTTGTTTGTTCAGCTCACAATTAATTATGGTATGCATTCCAGACTGATCGTTGCATACGTAGGTCATTGCTAGGATGGGCAACTGTAACTTGCAATTAATTGCATCTGTTCGTGGATCATTTTGTCGCTCCACATTCTAGTTAGCTATAATCTTATGCTTATATCAGCAATATTTTGATCTCATATTTTCAAATAGATTTTCTCTGGAAAATCTGTGCATATCTCTCAATTAGAATCAAATTTGATTAAAGTTAAACTGGTTTTATCAATCACTCTATATGCAGTAAAGATTATTCTCCTATACAGTGAGGGAAATATTCATGACAATTTTTTTTCCCTTACAGGGGTAATTTGAAATACCTTTTTTAGTGATTTAGTTTATAGTACCAATCACTACACAAAGTTTTATCATAACACGAACATAGTTTTATATCGCCATTTTAACATATTTGTTGCAGAGGACGGCTATGACACACTCGAGATTGGAAGTGGGATGGATCCCACTGATATCGGATCACGAAGGAAACTCATCGTGGATGATGTTAGCAGCACTACCTACCCAACTTACTCTGGTGATATGTGGTTGGTCTTCTCTGCTGAAGATCTTGCTGCAGGAGATAATATTGATATATCTATGTCACTTGATGATAGTAAGTATTCTAATTCCTTCCATATCAATACTGTCATGAGCTTTGAAATACATCTTATTGATTTGTGTGATATTCATTTGCTTTTATTTAAGGATTACAACCTTCCTCTTCAGGTAAACAAAAGTGGGTACCATTACTGTGGGGTTTCTTGTCAAACAGTGATTTAAGCTAAAAGCGTAATTGTAACAACCATGATTACATATTGAAGAAATTGACGCATTTTTCACCATAATACGCACTTTTGAATAGTCTTATCACTTGTGAGATTTAGGTACAGGGAGACAAAAGTATTCAGAAAAGGCAGATATCAACCTGGGCAATGTTTCACGAAATTTTTACTTAAAGTTAAGAATGCCTTTAAGAGAAACTGGAATAACAGTTAATGACTGTTACATGCACATAATTATTGATCATGTAGCATCGGAACTGATACCAGTCCTGCTTTGATTTTTTTGTAACTTGGTGAAGTGATGCCTTGGTGCTCGTTTATTTTATTATCGGATTGCCTTAGTTTGAACCCAATTGGGAATTACACAGTCAGTCGTCAACACGTTCACAAGTGTGATATTAAAGTTTCATCATTAGAATATGCTCAAATGCTTCCTCCCCCCCCCCCCCCTCACAGATGCTTGCACCATCAAATCAATTGTGGATACGTTTGGTGAGATTGACTCCCCTAGAGGTCTAGATGGTATGTACCCCAACGATGCGGACTGTCAGTGGATCATTCAAGTCCGTGGAGGTTTCCAGGTCCGTCTACGCTTCCTGGAGTTTGACCTTGAGTATGGTCATGATCAGCTTCTTATTGGCGGTACCAATCCTGATGAGGATGATGTCGATTCAACCTACCTTGTAAGTCCTCCCTTCTTTCATTTCCTTCTTTCTTTTTTGACGCATTGGATACTGGAACCGGTTGCCCCTGTATTAAATCTATAGGAATATAAGAATTCATTCTATAATTGGTTAAAGTTTAGGTTTGTTTTTTAAGTATATTATTTTACTTCTTATATATACACATGACATTCGGACAGTGCAGAAACAAGCATGTGTTTCAAACAAGCATGAAATAAGCTGCATGTAGAATATTGTAACTATTTTTTTCACTTTTCTTTCTTAATATTTCTTCTCTAATAATGCCCACTCTGACTGACGCGCATTGACGTGCGCCTGTAATCAAGCTGTTTGGGACAGTGATAAATCGACCTGTGTTGGTCCCGAATTCGATCCCGACCGGTCGCCCCTTCTCTTTCTCTTTCTTCTTCTCCTGGCGTAAATATTCAAACATGAATGATACATGCTGTAAAACCAAATCTTTCTCTCTCTCTCTCTCACAAGTAAATAGATGAATCCAAGGGAACAACTAGGATATTGGTAGTACTGTCTGAAATCTGGGCCACTAAAGTTTCCATTTTAAGACATTGTTTGCCTAATTAATGTAACATAATACAAAGTAAATGGCTTCAAATCAATTTCTTAAGTTTGTTGAATTCATATTTGCATTCAATTTTTTTTCAGATCCTGACTGGTTCTGAAGTTCCTGATGACGTGGTCAGTCGTTTCAATGGCCTAAACCTCCGATTCAAAACGGATAGCACCATGACCAAGTCAGGCTTCAAACTCATCTTTGAAGAATTCTGTAAATATTGTTTTATTCTTTTCCCATAAAAGAGATAAATGTAGTGAGCTTTGTTATCACACTTTTACACACAAACCAAATAGTAAGATACATATAGCAGCTATATATTATGAAGGAGTACTCAAAAGGGTCATTGCAAATAAATTTCTGAAGTTTACCATTAATGCAGAATTAGAAGTGGTAATGGCTGCAAAATGTAGCAAAGTCAAAGGTTTTTCTATATATTTTTTTTCTTCATTTTTTTGGCTTCTATTAATGACTCCTTTTTTTAGTAACAAAGTCTTTTTTCAAAATAATTTTTCTGTTTTCTTAGTGTATTTTGAATGTGCCAAAAGTGTTCTTTTAATTTCTATTCAACTGGATATCATTCAAAGTGCCTTCTTCCAAAGAAATGTGATTGGAAGGATTTTTATGTATATAGTTAATGTAGATTATATATCATTAAAAATGAATGCATATGCTCAGTGTAAAATGACACACATTCAACTAAAAATCCTCACTTTCTATCACCTTATGTTGGGCTAAAATTCATTTTTTTCTTCCCCATACAGTTGACTGTCCTGAGGGCTATGAATATGAACCAACCAATGAGACATGCTATAAGTTTGTCACCACCCCAGCCTCTTGGCTGAATGCTCGCTATGACTGCGACGATGTTGCCGACGGTGACCTTGTCGTGATCGGTGATCAGGCAGAGAATGATTACATCTTGGAGAAGATTCAGTCGATGGGGGGAGGCGATGATTGGTGGATAGGTATGAAAACCTGCCAACCTGATATTACTTCTTCATTTTTTTTTTTTTACTTCTTGCGATTGATAAGGGGTACCGAAGCTTGTCGGAGAATTAGACAGCGCCGACTAACACAATAGATGAAATTGTCAATTAAGTTAATGAAAAGCTCTGTCTCTGATTGTTGCTCGAGTGACTGTCCAAGACAGTGCTTGTTGATGCAAAATGGTTCACTACCTACCCTCGAGTGATAGATCAGAGAGCAAAGATACCATTGTATTTACCCACATAGCCTTAACTGTTCAATGATGGATAATATACTCTGCACTGTTTTTATCACTGACACTTCTTCATTTCGATATCTCCTTGAATTGTGTAATAAAATGGAATAATAGTAAGAAATTTGTCACATTTGTTGGCACCCATCTATGCCAATGGATAGTAATATATTTTCCAAAAAGTAGATGGTGGATTGTTGAAGCGTTGTGGTAGGAATTGACTAAATATATTGGATAATGCATTTATTCAATGTTTCAATGGATGGGTAGGATAAATTGAGAAATTATGCAGTTCAATTATATAGTTCAATTTTACTCTATACAAATATGGCGAGGAAAGAGATTTTTTAATTGATTAAACAAATGATATGACCCACGTCGCATAAGGTTGGAGCTGCAGACCACTTAATTAACCATCATAAACTTTGAAGAAAGAATGTTATTTTTTGACAAATTTGAAAGAGTTTCAAGCCCCTTTCAAAAGATTTTCCCCATTTTTCTACAAAGTCATATGGGAAACACGCCTTGGTTTATTTTCTCTTTTTTTTAGCATATCATTCCTCTTTCCGCTATATGGGTTGAGGTGTCTGGAGTCGATGTAAGAGCAGATTAGTTGCATTGAATTTCATATCACATCTCTCTGTACAGGATTCTACGATGGGGCAATCAATACTGAATGGGTCTGGGTTGACTGCGAGGAGGACACCGACTTTGGTCTTGATAACTTTAGGTTTGGTTCTCCCACCGATGATGATGACCACTGCGCCTCTATATCAACCATCACTGGGCAGTATGATGATGACATGTGCACCAACAATAGAAGCTACGTGTGCGAGATAACACGAAAGAGTAGGTGTTTGCTCATTCAGATTTATATAAGAAAATGAAATGTACTGCCAGGGTTCTCACTGTCTTGGAATGTTCTGGGAAAAGTCATGGAAAGTCAGGGAAACTTAGGGAATTTGGAAAATTTGGGAAAATTCATAGTAAAGTTTGGGAAATGCATTTACTGCTGTAGCTGCTTTCCAATTTGTCATGTCTCATAGCCTTCTTTTTATTCCATTATCATATTCTAATATTATTGAATAGAATTCATCATCGCTGTGTGGGGAATGTTGAAAACTATGCAAGGAAGAAAGTCAAGGAAAGCACAAATTTAGTCTTCGAAAAGTCTTGGAATTCTGTTTCCAAACTTTTGTGGGAACCCAGACTGCATTTGTAGATGAAAGAAATCAATTTGCCACCTCCTAGTTGTGACAATGTTTTGATTGATAAATTGATTGAAAAGAATCAATAGTGATTTTGATGGTATGATGATCATATATATGATAATAATTCAATATTTATAAAGCGCATAATAAAACATAGGAATTTTTTTTTTACCCATGATATCATATCATATCCATTGCACTTGCATATTTGGGGGAGCAGTCAAATTATACATCTGTCACTCTGCCTAAATAACAAATCTTGGGACTGTAGAAAGCGGTTCAACTAACACAACATTTAGCAGGTTTTGCATGATTTGATTTGTTAAAAAAATGACCCTTAACTTCTTAGGCAATAATCTACTTAGACAGAGTTTACTTTATTTTTCCTTTTTTTGTGGGGGTGTCTATTTATGCTTCCTTTTCTGGTAATAAATCAAAGAATGACCCCAAATCTTCTTTTTTCTCTTTATTTATCTCAGACTATGTGGACTCAGACTGTTATCCTTCTAATTTCATCTCCCTCGACGCCACCTACTCCACGATTGATCTCCGATTCACGGTCTCTGATTACCTATGTGATGTTTCCGGATACAAGGTATGAAGGGACATCGTAATTTTTATGTATTTAGTATCAATTTATCCTATTAGAGGAGAGAACATTTCAAAAATTCCCTGTGCTAAATGAACAAGTAATGAACTCTAAATATCAGGCCTATTCAATGGCGGTCCAACCTGTCTATAAAGCTGGCCAGACTGGGAAACAGAAAATGTGGTCTTAAAGAGCAATGGTTGCTCTAGAAAAGTTTATTTATGTGTAAAATGCTTCATGGGAGTGAATATGAAATGTGGCCTTTGCTGAAGCAGATTTGACTGTAGCAACAAAATACTGGTATTTCAACACAACAGCCAATCGGCATCAAGGATTCATTATAAGACTGTTACTAATAAGGACATAATATAGATGGTCAACAATGTTTAATATTATGTTTTGGGGCCTTCTATTTTTAGAACTAGGTGGCTGCCTTCATGGACCAAATTCAAAACCTTCTAATGCATTAAGCCTGAAACACTCAGAAATCCAGGATGGTTTACTAATATTGTCTGTTCATCCCCCTATTGCATGACAACAAAAGCCCAATCAAATTCATGATCCTCACTTGTGAACCAGATGTGTCATCATATGACACTTTTTTATGATCAGGGGCCCAATCAAACAAATTTACCAACTATGGTTCATGTAAATTAGCCATTAATGTTAGGTTTACTATCAATGATAAGTTTAATCAACTAGGGCCCAGAAGATGACTGTTTCATTACTTTGACTATCCTTGCATTAGATCCGATACAATACCACTGGTGCTCCCGATGGTGAATACATGGAGATTGAGTTACCAGGAGCATTGAATAATGAAGTCAGAGTCAGCGGTCTGAATCACAGCAATCTCTACCACTTTGAACTGACCACATGCACAGTCTCGTATGGTTGCTATAGCTACAGAACAGCATTATCTGTACTGGCTTCCACTGCAGGTTTGTTGTCAAAATTCATTATTTCTCTTCTTTATTCCACTCTCTTCTGTTTTCTTTCCTTTTCCCATGTAGATATTAGACTGGTTTAGTAAAAAATTCAAGTCTAGGGTATGTTTCTTTTTAGTGAAAATTGCAGTAAAAGATTTACTTTGATATTTATAATGCATGTTGCATAAATTGCTTGTTGCTATGTCTGACATGCTTTCAGGTTTTGAAGTTATGTAAGTTGAAATGGGTGCTGCAATATAAATGTTGCATATTTTTGTATTTTTTTTAATTAATTGTAATTTATGTACTAACTAAATTGAAGCCTAATAAAAGTACATCAAGGTGCCGGGCCTTCTAAGGTAATTGATTTCCAAGGATAAACAAACTGGGGAACAAGATATATTTTATCGATATACTTCATTTAAACTACTATATAATGCGATTACACATTTTTGTTTGTTTCTTCTATTGTGTTTTTATACAGCATGCCCAACAAACTTTACCTTGAGCTATGGAGACAGCTGTTACTCCGTGATGGATGCAAGTCTGACCTGGGCGGAGGCAAGGACCGCATGCATCCGTGCACAGGATGATGCTGACCTCTTGAATCTTGAAACAATAGAGGAGAACGAATACCTACAGTCAATGCTACCCTCTATGGGAAAATACTGGATTGGTAAGAATATGATATAGGAGATGTTGCTCTAATAGAATAGTATAGAGAACCAATTGAGTCATGCTTCTATGACCTCTAAACCCTGGCCGTAAATTGGCCAATCAGGGAATAGCCAGAAATTTGAATCCCAATTACTCTTATTTCTTCTTCTCTTTAAGTTCTTTCTTTACTTTTTCTTCCTTTCATACTTCTTCGTCACTTACCTCTTCTTATTTTTCTCCTTCTCTTTTCCCGTTTCATTTCTCTGTCTTCGATCTCAATTCTTCTCTTCCTCTTCCTCCCTCACAAGCTCTTCTCTCTAACTTACTCTATACCAACCTTGATTTGTTGTATTTTTTGGCCTAACATTGTATATGTATCTTTATTTCTCATTTCGATGTAATTTATTCAGTTATTTTTATTTTGTATTGTTATGAATTTTATGAATAAACCTGAATTGAAAAAAGAGAAAATGAATAGAAATATCCCATGTGAAATGGTCAAACTCTCCGCATCATGTAGTAGAGTTTCTACTAGAGGTATGACAGGACATCACAATCTGCTTGAGCCAATCACATCAAGTTTTTCCCTGCCCGCTAGCAGAACTAGAAACTTTAATTTGCTTGTGTCATATAATTGGAAATGGGCATGGTATGTAGTCACTGAATTACCATGATATCATTTTCCAACAATCTGTCATTTTGCTCATCTATTTGTTTCTGATCAGGACTCTATGATGTTTTGGAGGAAGGAGAGTTTTACTGGTCTTACGAGTGTCTTTTGCCTCCGTTCCGTAACTGGGTTGGTGGTAACCATCCTAAGAATCTGGACGAGCAGTGTGTCACCTTGGATGCTAGTGGACTATGGGAGGATGCAGCCTGCCAGAATAACACGCTTGCTGGCTACATTTGCGAGACCACCCCACAAGGTTTGTATGATAAATGGCTTGTGTGAATTGAGACCATAGGTACTGTCAAACTTTGTCCAATTTCAATTTCTAGATTAATCATTTTTATAAAAATGGGGATTCCATGATATCAAATACTATGAATAGAGTGTCATAGAAGTTAAATATACTACAATGGAAAACATGTTCTTCTTTCTTGTACTGTATGTGTTATTTTATGTGACTTTCTACATTTGGGTGAGCCAGAGGATCTGGGTTATTCCATAAATCAGGGGTCCAATTTGTGACATTTTTGGTGTCCCAATTACATTGGTAACCCACATTGTTTTTATGGCTCAAAGGGCTTGGTGAAAATACAAATAGGAAAATAAGATTTTAATCAGATAATGAATCCTTTATTTTTTTCCTGGTTAGATGCTCACAGTATTTACATCTTCACCAAGCCCAAAGTGCTGAAAAAATATGTTGGTTGCCAACATAACTGGGACACCAAATTTGTCATGAAACTGGCCCCCTCATTTCTGTGTATCGTAGAGGTATAATGGTGGTTTTTTTTTCAACCACCATTTTAGGCGTTTGAAGTACAGGGCACTCTAAGATAAAGTGATCTGCAGTCTGTTCACAGACACAAATTTTCATTTACAGATAAGATGATACCTAACACACAATATCAAGTGACCGATCATCTATATACAGTATATTAGCTGATTTTGTTACAAAATCTTCCGTTTTTTTTTAAATGTAAACGAATAATTCAACATTTTTGTTACACTTTCTGTCACCTAGTCCCACATGTATAGGAGTATTCGGTTTGCAGTCAGTTACATAACAATGATTTTAGGCTCAAGCATACTGATCATGTTCTCCTTGATCTAATTCATGCAGATCGCAGATCGGACCCGAGTGATGTTGTACCGACACTCTTCCGAAGCTCTGCCTTCAATGAGACAACGGTTGAGCTAACATGGAATGCTCCACCACAGATCTGTGATATCACTGGATATAAGATCTCTGTCTTCAAGATGGATGATGAACCCGTCACTGATATGGACATCGATGACGGAGAGGCGACTAGTGCAATGATCACCGGGCTTAGCAAAGGAATCACCTACACTTTCAGACTAGAAACCTTTTCATTTTCCTTCCAAGACAGCGTTGTGCAGCTGGAAACGAGTCAAAAGACCCCTGGTAAGACGATTAACATTATATTGATTACTAGTACTCATCTGGCAAATGAGTTAAAATGAATAATACAATATGAAATAGTCTGAATTGTCATTGACTTTCATGTCCCATCATTTGTTTGCTTTTTGCATGTTGCAATACATATTGTCCAGCAAAATGGTGCCTTTTGGACCGTCTAGCTTTATTGTGTTCAATTCTAAATGACAAATTCTAGAATTTTTCCATATTTCAACATTCATGCTATTTAATTCAGGGATTGTATTGTAATAATTAATTTTTTTGTGTGTTTTTCTTCACCAAAGAAGCTTACAATTGGCTATATGTTTGTGGAGTATCTACAAAATAAATGCTAGTTTAAACCCCTTTATAAAGAGTTGAAGAATTGAAATGAAATTTGTTTTTACTTTTATACAAGCAAAGCTAAACGATTAGAGAAGCCAGATTATTAAATCATTTTCAATCAATCCAATACTGAAAATGGCTTATATGTTACCAACATAAATTGTAGTGTATTCACTCAATTCCAGCCATGTTCACTCATTAGCGAGACATGATTTTCATGTATTGAGAGATTATTGTACATAAGTCAATTGGCATTCTAATGAATGAAAATTATAACAAATTCATGGTCACTAAATCTGCAACAATGAAACCCCAAGGGACAATTACAGCTGATACAGTAATGTTGCCATTCTTCTTGAATACAGGTTGTCCTATTGGCTTTGATGGTTCAGACAATGGCGTTTGCTATCGCTATGCTACAGATGAGCTTACATGGGATGAGGCAATCTCAGATTGCCGTACTACTCCTGGCGCAGATCTCGTTAGTATCAGGGATGAAAATGAGTTGGAATATCTTCTGACAGTGAGCCAGTTCCGTGCTTGGATCGGTATGTTGAGTTTAAAGATATATTCTGGTATTTGTTAAAAAAATAAAATGAATGTTCACAGAATCGCACAAAATGTGAGAAGAATGTTCAGAACTATGAATAAATAATATGTGCCAAAGTGTTTTGCAAGAAAATGTATAATGGCAGAGAAATGTGCAAATAAAGGGTCAAAATTGGGCCATGTCGGGCCGACAGATTTTATACCAGTCCCACGCGCTGCTTCCTGTGTTTGCTGCAGTGGACAGAGCACGTGGAGAATGACATAATTTCGCTTTTAACCGGTTTGAGGTTATCATATTAGTTTTCCCTTGTCTACACAAGTCACGTTGTGCTTTGTTTGTAACATAAGATTATTTTAATCATACATTTTTCCAAATTGAAGTTCTTTGCAAGTACTCGATATTCGCTTTAATAGGATCAAGCAAAAACATAAATAGCCAGTTTCCTTTCTTTTACGTTTCTTCAAATGGATTGTGTGGTGTGATAATTTGATCAGCATAAGTACAATGGGTAATTTCAACTTCTTTATCTGCCCAGGATATTTGTTGACTTTATGCTTTTTGTAAAATTGAATCTTCAGGCGCACAGACTTTAGACCTCCCATCATTAGCAAGAAACTTATTCACAAAGCTGCACTCTACCCAGGTGTGATTGGGGACCGGTAGAACACAGCAGCACATTATCCGATATGATGTGAGCGCCTATTTGGCTGCCTAGATGCTAAGGCTTGAATTGCCATCCAGTGACCGGGTAATAATATCGGAGCGCTTGGACCAGTCAATACTGACCGAAAAGGCGCTATATAAATCCGAAATATTATATATATATATTAGGGAATTTCCGTGAATAGCTTGGTCTGAAATACATGTAGCCTTAGGAGAATGAGATTAATGCATGTTTGAAAATCAAGTTATCTACTCTCTCTCTCTCTCCTCTTCTTTCTCTCTATTCTCCCTCCCTCTCACTCTCTCTCTCACTCTGTCTCTCTGGAACAGGAATGTCTGATTCCATGACGGAGGGTGAGTTTGAATGGCTGAGCTGTTTGGATTGGAGAAAGGAGCCATGGAATACTCCATCAGGGAACACAGATTTGCGAGATTGTGTCTACCTAGATCCAAGCACTGGTGGTCTCGCGGCTCAGAACTGCACCGCTGAGTATGGATACCTATGCAAAGTGGACGAAGGTAAATAAAAACATTTGCCTGTATTCAGGTAATGAGGTTTAACTTAACCCAGGTCATCTAGACCATTGATTTAACTCTTAAATACCCGGGGTCTAAATATCAGTTGCTTAGTCGCGGGTAAAGTTAAACCCCATTTTTGGCATGCAGGCCTTTGTGTTTAGAAAGATTTAAAGGTGGTGTTGTTAAAATGTTCCACATCTGCAAATTACTTACACCATAGCAGCATATGATTTTTGCTTATGATTAAGATTCTGCTAGGATCGAAAGCTCAAGCTCTTTTTTGACTTCACCATAGCAGCACTCGGTTAAAACCCTCATGTCCTTGCCCAACCAAATTTGAAAATGGAAAGGTTTTTTTTGTGTGTTGACCACTGGAATTGTTGATCACATTTATTACTACTCAATGAATATACATGGAGAACACTTTATTGAACAAAATTGGACATTTTAACCCTTTAACATACAGTGTTGGCAAGCGCATGGCAAGAATAGAATATTTTTCTGAAAATAGGATTTTCATGGTAAAATAACAGAATTTCATTAGATATTAGTTCAGCAGCTATTCAACATGCTGATGTACTGTAAAAGTTCAAATTTTTGCCCGGGTTTGATTTTGGGCAATTTTGCGTACATGAATAAGCGAAATTTCGACTCATGATAATGCCTATAGACTTGTGTACAATAGTCTTTTAAAACATGGAAATAACAACCTGCTAATAAGTAGATATATCTGAAATTTGGTTGATTTCATGAAATTCAGTTAATTTCCTAAAATTTGTATGTTAAAATATTGGCTTTTACATTATTTGAGTTCACTGTTTGATGTGTTCGAATCTTGCAGAGTTTGATCCGTACCCAGTGGACTTTGCTGCTGAGGTGATGAGTTACTTTGAGGTGATGCTAACATGGACTCCATCAGACGAAGTATGCGGTGTGACTGGATACCGCATTCAGTACTACACCAACCTCATTCGTACTGAGATTCAGGTATAATTGTCAGTTATTATGTCTGGAGTTTTTTGTTTGTTTGTTTGTTTTTTGTTGTTGTTATAATGATATATCTAGGTACCAGACTTTTCATCAAAAGCTTATATTTGCCTAGGTTATTGTTGATAGGTTGGCAGCTATATTAAAACTCTAATTGATATTTCTCAACTTTTTACTATTATTGTACTAGAACATGATGAAACCTTTTGGCATTTTTACCAAATTTTAGCAGGAAGAAACATCTTCATGCTATGATCTAAAATCTTAAAATAAGATAATTAATTTTCAAACATTATTCTGACCCTCTTGTTCTCATCATTTGATAGTGATTGTCAAACTGTTGGTCATTATATTATAGACTATCATTGAAATATCACTTACTGTCGATAGCAAGAAATTTTACAAAATTAAATTTTCATCATTTCTTTTTAGGTGGATGGACCAGATACTTCTTCTGTTTTAGTCATAAACCTTGAAGAAGACACTCGCTATTTCTTCACTATTGCTCCTATCATTCCCGATACCATCTATCCTCAGAGCGATCCCATTAATGCTACAACTGATTTGGCACCACGTAAGTTTGTCATTCGTTGATTGTAAAGGTTTGATTTTAAAGACACCCCAATTATTTTCTACTTGGTCGTCCGATATACAACTGTATGAGCTGAAATTGTAATTTTATTTTCGCTAATTTAGCGATTTGGGTCTTTTTCCACTCTATATGATGCACATTCATTTGTGTACAAACACTGTCAAAAACGTGAAAATAACAATGCGCTATTGTGGCAAACTGGTCCGAAATCGCAAAAATATCTGTATGCTGTAATATTGGGATATACAGTGTTCATGTCTGCCCCTTTAATGACAGATGACATATAGTAATAATATTTGTATAACAAAGACTTTAAAAGAAAAATGTTTTTCTGTTATATTTTATTTCCGATGTAAATTTTTATTTACCATGTTAATACCATAACAAAGATTCAGGGATTACAGTTTTCTCCATTGAAACAAACATTCAAATACAGGTATAATCGGAGGGACGCATAAAAATTGTGATTAACATTTTAATAATCTTACATATATCATCAGTACGAAAGGGGGTATAGAAGGATGATTTTCTGTCTTTCTGTGATTAGCGAAATCAATGTTTTGAATCTTTTGTGATTTGATTGCATTTTTTGTGGTTTAATGACAATTTTTTGTAATTGCAGATCAAGGGGGTGTTGTTCAAGAGTTGCAATTGAACGCAAGTTGCAGTTGATCGGAACGTGCCAATCAAAATCATTGTTTCATAAGCTTGTTGTTAAATGCACATACCATGTGTGAATAAAAATGCGCATAACGATTTGCAAAGTTGCAGTTGATTTGCAGTTGATTTTAAACAACACCCACCTAATATCCCAATCCTCTTTTTCCCCTCTGCTACGTAGCCTGTCCCGATGAAGGCTATGAGTTGGGAGTAGGTGGATCCTGCTTCAAGTTCAGCAGTGGTAACTTTGCCAGCTGGGTTGATGCAAGAGCCGACTGTCGCCAGGTGGAGAACTCAGATTTAGTTGAAATCACTAGTGAGAATGTGACTGCATACTTGACATCACAGACAGGCAATGGCCTCTACTGGATCGGTAAGTTGCTGCGGAGTATAATTGGGTTGTCATGAATAGTGGCTGCAATTGTTATATGAATTACCTCAGTTTAAATAGCAGGAATTCATGTTTGGATACATGTACAATTCAGCAAAAATGTAAAGGTCACAGTTAGAATGAATAGAAATCAACTAGCATCTGACTTTTAAGTACTTCCAAGGTGTTTCTGTGAAAAAAGAGGATTTTTGTTTGTTGAATATTTCAAAGCATCTGTGATATAGACATTGAAGATATTTGGGGGAATGTTATCAGAATGGTTTTTGTCATGGATTATCATTGTTTTTGTTTCAATTTTTGTTGTTTTATGTAATGTTAACCAGAGTTTACATGTAGAAAGCTGTAGTCTCCTTACTGCAATTAAAATACCCAATATCCTTTTAAATTTTGTTTGCCACTTCTAAGGTATATTTTCTAGATTTATGTAGACAGAGAAACTGCAAACAAAATGATTTGTAATGTATTGTTTTGTATCAACACAGCCTATGCATGTACCTTTATTCCTTAAACAATGTCAAATAACCAGTTGATATCACGGCTGGTATTTTATTTGTATGCTGCAATTCTGAGTTAACATGTATTTCCTTTTTCTACATTGTTTTTTCACAGGTCTATATGATTCAGCCAACGAAAACGACTGGCGATGGGGTTCGGAGTGTCAAACGCCCTCTTACACTAGTTGGGGGCCAGGTGAACCAGGCGAAAACGGTGAGGATCAGGACTGTGTTATAATGGACGGAGTGACCGGGGAGTGGAGCGACCAAAGCTGCTCGACAAGTCTGTTGTATATATGTGAGAAGAAAGATAGAAGTAAGTAAAAAATGATCAACCCCTGCCATATAATGATGATGATCAACAGAATTGATAAGGCGTCATATAACTAGTAAAACACTACAAATGTGCACACACCTCAGAAAAATGTCATGCCTTGAAATATTATGATGATGACCAATAGCATTGATAAGGCACCATATATCTGTTAAAACATTCAATAATACATATACTTCTCTGAAAATATCAGCATTCAAAGACATTTTGAAAAAGGAGTATTGAGGGAAGCTTTAGTATTGTGACTGTTGTAAATTTTGCAACATGACACAGTTGTCATTTGAGACTTTTTATTTGAGAACAAATTTAAGTTTGGATTGGCATAAGGCTGATGCACAACTCTTAATTTAGTGAAAAATACAGTGCTTGAAGAAAACAGTGCTTGAAAAGGATGCCAGTGAAATTCTTTTTATGACATACAAATTACCACTCCTCTCCCATCACGTCCTGACAAAGATTATTAGAACAGCAATTATATTTTAAAGGCTTGAGTATGATTATTATTCATGATGTTGTAATGATGTAATAAATGAAAGAGGCCCTTTTCAAGCAAATGATGTAGGAAGAATATATTCACACTTGAGAATAAGTGTAGAGTTGTAGGAGATGTTTTATTGTTGAATGTTACTAAGAACTAAGAAATGTACCCATTTTCTTTAGACCAGTGTTATACAATCTGCTGTAACAGTATTTTCTGTGCAAATCTGAAAAGTATCGGTCAAATGGTACAAAATAATTAACTGATTCCTCCTTTGGATTACATCTCCGTTTTCCGAGCAGCAACAAATCCCAGCTCTGTATCACCATCATCTTTGAGCGGTACCTCCCGCACCCCCTCCTCTATCTCTGCATCCTGGGTGCCATCAAGCCAGCAGTGCGACATTGACTCCTACATCATCAGCTGGCAGGGGCAGAACGGAGACGGGGGCTCTCAGACGGTGTCTGGTGGTGACAGCGATCAGACTATCATCCTCAATTTGACTCCAGCAACCACCTATGTCTTGTTCATTGATACATTGACCTACAGCTTTGGGAACCTTGGAAATAGTGCCGGCTCTGTGGTCTCTACTGGAGTGGGTAAGTGCAATCTACATCATGACAAACGGCATAGAAATTGTATACAGCAATGTGTTTTAGTTTCAGGAAATTTTTAGAAACAATTAACCTTTTTAGTTGTCTGAACCTCACTTGAATATTCTATTCCTCTCTATCTTCTTTACCATTTTTACCCTCTTTATCTTTAGAACTCTTTACAATTTTAAAATTATCCATTTATTGTTTTCCTTTGTGGCACATCAATTGATCTCTCATAGTGCCAGCTGCATAATGCCACCATACAGGGTAAAAATTTATTCACAAGAGCTCTTTTTACAGTTTCCTCCTGAAAAAAAACCTGTATTGTATTATGTGGAATTTTTTTTGGTCACTAACACAGAGATTCCAATGAGACATTGGGAAAATGAATTGACAATGATTTAATGACATCGTGGTTTTTCCAGATACGTAATTACCGGTATGATTATTTTTCGCCCTTGCTCCAATTTGTATGGGAGCTCTTTCTATGGTTTACCTGTGTATTTTTATTCTGCCACCATAGCTGATGAAATAATGCAAGAGCCTGATACCAACTTCACTTTCTTAAACTTTAATGCTGTCAATAATATGATCGAGCATTATTATACTTATTATTGATTATAATTTATTATTATCATTATAATTATTATTATCATTGTTATATTATTCTCTCTATATCCAGCCTGTCCTACTGGATATGAGGTGGGTTAAAATGGAGAGTGCTACCGCTTTGTCCGAGATGCTATCGAGTTCCAATTTGCTCGTGAGCTATGTCAGAATGAGTTTGGATCTGACCTAGCCGTCATTCAAACTCCAGCTGAACATGATTACATCCTCAACAGGACACAAGGGGGAGACTGGTGGGTCGGTAAGTGGTTCTTATTCAGTTTCAGATTCACTTGTAAATGTAGTAATGGACTTTATATACAATCAAGTAAATAACTGAATGACCTCTGGACACTGCAATGTTAGTCAAAGTTTGCCTAGTTTGCAAATACAGTCCAATCTCAATATAAAAATTACGGATAATGAGCTCTCATTATAACAAGGTGATTTTAGAGCCCCAACTCTTTGTTATCTATTGTTCTATCTATCTATTTTAGCCCAGATGTAATAGGGTTTCAATAAGAAGACATTTTGCTGGTCCTAAGGACCACATTATAACAGGGTTCAACGATAGTGTGGCAGGAGTTTGCAAGAAAATATTTCAATTGATGAGGCCTAAGACAAAAATTGTGTGATAGTTTTCTCTGGTCTTACCAGATGAGCAACCAGTCTTTTTAATTCATTCAATATAAAATATATTTAGTAGGTACCGGTATGTCAAATAAAGAATATAAGATAAACTTATTATTTTACAATTATTTTCCTGCCTATTCATTCTAAATATAATTTACGCAAGGCAAATTTAATGACTTTGTTATCATTGAATATGTGAACATGTATATTTGTTGGTTATGATAGAACCATCAGATGATTGTGAATAAGATTTTGGGTTATATTTGACTAGAAAAATGCTGATTGATGATAATCTCTCTCTATAGGATTGTATGACATTGGTGTCGAGGGGGAGCACCGCTGGGTAGATTGCTCCGAGATGAATCTTTGGCAGGTTGGTAATTGGGCCGATGGCCAGCCAGACGATACGGACGGAACACAGGACTGTGGTCAGATGATCTCTTCTGGAGAATGGATGGATTGGCCCTGTGATAGGCCGAAAATGTACATCTGTGAGATCAGCCCATTCAGTGAGTTAATTTTGTTTTAAACTTTTAATTTTCACGCATGATGATAATAATTAATGTTAAAACTTCTCATTTAGATCTGAATATTTAGAGAGTATGCAAGATCATAATAATGGCATATGTATACACGCCAACCTTATGATTAAATATATATTTCATGTAGGTTAGGTATTAGAATGTGCCAAAGAGCTGATTCAAATGCGTTCTGATGGGAGTACGACTGATATTGATAAGATTAAACATGTTTGGTCAGTCATTCATGTAAGGGGAAAACGCTTAAACACTAATTTTACTATTAATACATTTTGCTCCAATTGAGTACAAAGATGAACTACCCTTGGACATAAGCAAGACGGATTAAAGGAATTGTCTTGTAAATATGAAAGAAAGTTCCAGTTTCACAAATTATTGGTTTTATTTATAAATGTAAAATAGATGACAACTGCTCATATAGTGATTTGTGTAAATGAGAAACAAGATAAACCTTGTAGATCGCTTAGGGAATTCTCTTGAAGAGTTGATAAGCGCTATATAAATGCCGTTCATTATTATTATTATTATCATTAACCTTTATTCTGAACTTTCTATCATCAGATCTTCTTCCCGGAGATCCCAGTCCCACAGAATTCACTGCCACCACTCTATCCATCGTCAGCATCGGCCTATCCTGGACGCCATCACCAGATGGCTGTGATGTCACCGGCTATCGAATCCTCATCACCCAAGGCGTACGATTCAATGAAATAGACCTCGAAGGAGGAGACGCAAGCGCGTACATCGCTGACGATCTTCTGCAGGGCACGGAGTATACCTTCCGAATCTCTGCATTAACCATCAACGGACCTCTTCCTTACAGCGATCCTGTTACAGCCAGCACAAGGGATGAGCCAGGTCAGGCAATCAATTAATGCATGGGGATTGAAAATGAATATGATCGAAATCAAAACTTCCATAACAATATAGATTATATTGATATTGGCTTTTTAATGATGATAATAATGTTAAAGATAATTTCTACAGCGCTATTAATATTAAGCAAAGAGCGCCATATGGCTTTATAATCGCTTTATCGCTTTATATGTTATCAATTCTGTGACAAATTTTATGTGATGAAAGCAATTGGATGTATAGCCCCAATATTAGTCCTGAGGACTAATTCCATAATTGCTTTTTTTTTTACAATTTAATTTCATACTTCGAAATACACGTATGCTTGAACATGGAAGTTAACTTCAATCTCACTCATCTAAGGAAGCGACAATTTTCAAGTGATGTAACATTTACAAAATTCTGGAAGCTTGAATAAGTATGAAGAGCAGTGACCTCATTTTAAGCAGATCCTGCATTAAAATACTTCTAAAACCATTCTTAACCCTTTGTAGGAGATGGACCTGGGCAGAAGCCAATCCAGGTGTTCAATATCTGAATCAAATTTGTCGGAAATGAGCTTGATTTTCACCTGTAATGCATGGAACTTGTGGCCTGTCATTGGCATATAAACTGAAAAGCCATCTAAGATAACAAAATACAATGTAATTAGCCTTCAAGTAAAATGACGCTATCAAAATCCTCAATTCTGACAACAAAAGTATTAATTCTTATTGAGCACCCGGTAAATTTTTTTGGTATGGCTTGATCAGGGCTTGAACCAATAAACCACTGTTTATTTAGCATATGATCTGCCGTGGAACAACACCCGACACATTCCAATAGCAATACACTCTATTTGCGATTTTTCTTCTCCATCCAGTTGGCTGCCCGATGGACTATGAGGAGGGCTACATGAATCAGTGCTACCGCTTTGTGAAAGGTTCCCTGACGTGGAGCCAGGCTCGCATCGAATGCGGCAAGGACTTTGGAGGAGAACTGGTGACCGTCAACAACCAAGAGGAATACGAGTACATCCGCAATAAAACGGTAGAAGGAGATTGGTGGATAGGTGAGTAGTGCAAATTCTGTATATGTAGCGCACAGAGCTTTTGGGGAATATTATTATTGAATACCGGTATGTGCAAATGTCTGTCATTTTGAAAATTGGATTTGTGCATTTACCGGTAAGTCTAGAAATTTTGCCATCAGGCATTTGAAACAGTAAAATGATCCTGTTAGCTGATGTACACACATCTTTTAATTTCTATACATGAATGTGTGTACTTAACAAGTAATAATGCATCAATAAACCTCTTAACCATGAGGAATTTACACGAACGATTTCTTTTTTAGCTTTCTGAAAGAGTTTTGAGACCATTTTGATAGATTTGTCCTATTTTTCTCCAGAATTATACAACACAGTCCAATTGGAAACACACTCTCTTTGCAGTTAGATGGGTTGAGAGGTCTGCGTGAAGACCAATATATTTTACCAGAATAAAGACATTTATCCAGTATGGGGTGTGAAGTTTATTGTGCATGTCAATAGCCGTGGTTTAATTGGGCATTTTATTGCAAAACGATTAACAGAATTGAGTGAGAGATGGAGTTATGAAGGGTATTAACTCTCATTTAATAGTGGGATAGATTGCTGTAATTTATAATTTTCATGTCCATAAATCTTTTGTGTAAATTTGATGTATACAGGGTTACAGGACCAGTGGTCAGAGGGTACCTTCCGCTGGAGCGACTGTTCCTCGATGACCGCATGGCAGATGACCAACTGGGCACCAGGTCAGCCCGGTGAAGATGGTGATGGTGAAGATTGTGTCCAGATGATCTCTGATGGTCAGTGGATGGATTGGCCTTGTAACCGACCAAACCAGTTCATCTGTGAGGTCTTTGCAAAGGGTGAGTACTCATTTCTAGCAATCATTTATTTTAGAAATGATGTAACAGAGTATACCTGCCTTGATTTTGTCAACAGGCAATCTTTAATTGTGGTTCATTAAATGAAATTTAAATTCTTGATCCTGTGAATTGAAACCACATTATACTCAGGTTGCATATAACAGAGCTCTCTCTTAAAAAAAGAGGATTTTACTGGTCCGTGCTCTAGTTCTATGTATTGACCTTGACACAGATCTAATTTAACAAGGTATTATTCATGGTCCCACAAGGACTATGTTAGAAATAAGGTCTACTGTAAACATCATGCATCTCCCAAGTCCAGCATATTATGGTTTTGTTGATATATAGCATTATAAATTGTTGGTTGTACTACATTTATCAGTTTGACTGATCTGATCTCTGTGCTTCGGATTGCTATTACCTATAGGAGCATAACCCTTTATATTCTAAGCTTCAAATATCGTGAATGATATCTTAGTTCCAAACATAACCCCTCTATACGCTCCTCTATTTCCGTATCCAGACTACGTCCCAATCCAGGTTGCTCCAAGTAACTTCAGCGCCGAGGGATCCTCCGACTCTTCCGTCCTTGCCACGTGGGTCCCATCGGAGTTCAACTGTGACGTGTCAGGCTACATGATCAAGTACACAGACCTTAACAATGAAGTGGAGGTCATTGTGTCCGGTGGTGCTTCTGATAGTGCAATGATAATGGGTCTACGGGCGAGCACACTCTATCGCTTCTCCATCAAACCACTTCTTCTCGTTGATAGGAACTTGGATTATGGTGCACCTGTTGAAGCTACTACGCTTCCTTATGCAGGTAAGAAATTAAATCTTTCAGTGCAGAGCTTGCATCAGTGCACAATTAGGACTGGATGGTGAATGCAATTTTCTCTTGAAATTGAATGACATTTACCCGGCAGGATCATAGGAATCTCTTTGAGTTTAAGTAAATGTATTCCTCATAAATAGATGGTCATTGGTGACTTTTGGAAAATAATGACTAATAAAATGAAATTGCCATGGATTTGAATTTTCCAGAGTGTTGACGAATGGTCCCAGTTGTTCTTTACAGAGATATTTTGCTGATATTCCTAATGCCATCCATCAAGTTACGCCATCCATCAAGTTACACCATTATATGCAATGCCTTCATAAAAGGATATGTAATCCATATATTTTTTTCATCTACTTGTGAAATAACTAAATGTAAATGAGACATTTTGAAAGCTTGCAGGTTTCTAGTTGTTGAGCTGCCAACTTGTAGGATTTCATCCTATTTGGTAGAATTTTTCAGTGGCAATAGGAAACTGACAGTACAAAGCAGAACAAATTCAATCTTTTATACTTTAGATATAGTGTTGGGAAGTGTATGGAAGGTATGAATGGGATGTATTCATGATGATATGATTTTTAAGGTGAAATTTTAGGTCTTAAGATATGTGATGTTGGCAGCTCCGTAGTAATATTTGTTTTCACCTCACGTGTTGCAGGATGTTTGGAGCCTGTGCCCATCACAAGAGCACCAGGCAACATCTCATCACCAAACTACCCCAGTAACTACCCACCATCAGTGGACTGCATCTATACCATTACCTTGGATACCCGCATCCAGATCACCTTCCAGGTCCTCTTCCTCCTCCCTGATGATGAGGACTACGTCTCCATCTCAGAGATGGGAGAGAATGGATATGAGGAGAGAGTGGTGAGTAATGTTTATCTGTCTTTGTCTTGCAATATCACTGGAAAGGGGCCAACAGAATTCTCCTTATACATTCACTCTTGGAATCTCAAGGCATAGGGGTCATAATTATTTTACCTCTTTATCTCTGAATGTTGATCTCCAGTAGGTAATAATAATAATAATAAATATCATTTAAACACGCCTGCTTTCTAGTTTCCTATTCAGAGGCGCGGAGGGATAAAGAAGAAAGGAGGACAAAGAAGAAAGGAAGACAATTTATTTAAAGTGGGAGGTGAAAAGATATGTCTTAAGACCACATTTGAACGATTCTAAGGAACTAGCATTACCGATGTTATTAGGGAGCGTATTCCACAATAGTGGAGCATTGACAGCAAAAGCCTTTTCACCAGAAGAACATTTCACTCTGAGAGGAGTTAGCATCCCGCTAGAGATATGAGTTAATTCCTTTAGTGTCCCGGTAGGTGGTCAGGACGTTTATGTTAGCTGAAAAGTCTGTTATTTGGGACAAGGACATTTGCTGAAATTAGCCATTATGTCAATTTTGCACCCACTTTTAAATAAAATGCTGCATTTTGTTTGTTTTTTTCAGCGCAAAAAGCTGTCTAAAAGCATCATAGAAAATGTATTCATCGTCCCAAAATTGTGATGGTCTGAAATCATTCCTTGAATCCGTTTTGTTTTATTCATATCCACTCTTCATATTCAATCCAACATCATACTGATATTGTGATGGTTTGAAATAATTTCTGGATTTTTTTCTGTTTTCTACATATCAAATTTTTTAGAGGCTTACTGGTCTCCGTCTCCCGAAGTCTTACATCAGTGAAGCCACATCAGTCCAGGTCAGATTTGTGTCTAATAGCCGCATAGAAGGCCCAGGATTCCTTGCAACCTACACAGAGTACAACATTGGTAAGTTAGGATAATGATCATGATAATACAAATATTTCTGTGGTGTATTTCCTATGAGGCCTTAAATTCTTATTCAATTATCATCCGGCATTTACATGTATTTATGTGGCAACCAGTAACACAACGTCATCGATAAATCAAGGATGGAAATCTGACGGGTTGCACATTTAGTGCAATACAGCGTGGATAAATCAAAACTTTGGCTTGATGACATCTTTTAAGTCCCTAAGTTGTGTGCTTTATTAGACCACATAAAAGTGCTGCTATTTCTTTATTAAGATTGACAACTATAAAAAGTTTATACAGACCAACAGAGCTGTTATTATCGAACTACATGTTGCCCACATAGACGTATAGAGACATTCGATGGAGCCACTATATGTGCCACAAGTTATCTGGATGATGAATGTATGATGTATTTACGAAATTTTACTTCCTTGAGTAGGGATATTTAAGATATTTATAATATTTTCTTCTCTGCAGAATTACCAGAGGACAAGCAATGCACCAACATGTACTCTCTCAAGACTGGCCCTGTACCACTTCTCTTCAGCTCTCCCGGCTACCCCAATGGCTACGAGAATGACCAGGATTGCAACTTCGTCTTCCAGCAGGCTCCAGAAACTAGCAACATCATCGAGCTTGACTTCAACGACTTTGATCTGGAGGATGGCTATGATGTCCTTGTTATAGGTGCCGGTATGGATCCATCCGATCCTGCAACGGAGATTGGACGCTACACAGGAAGCAATAAGCCGGATATGTTGCGTAGCCCAGATGAGGCCGTCTGGCTGAAGTTGGAGACTGATTCTTCTAATTCTGGGAATGTGAGGGGATTCACCCTCAGTGCAAGTGAGAAACAACCAGGTTAGTGGATAAAGAATTTGATTGAACCTTGCACAGACTTCTAGAAATACAATTAATGCAAACATTTTTTAAATTAATTCTTCTACACACCATATTAGATATTTTTGTGTGAATAATTAGAAGAGTTTGATAGTCATGTTCTGATATTTATTTTCTGAAGCCTGGAAAGATTGTCTCCCTTCAATATTGGAAAATCAAAACAACTTACATTGTATTGGGTCCTGTTTGTTCCATATTTGGTGTTTATGATTGTTGCTGCAGTTATAACGAGGGTAATGATATTAGTACATAATGAAGAGTTAATGAAGCGCTATATAAAAGCAGTTCATTATTATTACTGTTCAAGAGCAGTAGAGTACGTGCTTAAGTATGTGCTTAAGTAATTGCGCTTTAAAAATGGATCTACTTTCCCAATGTTTCAGGTGAGATTCCAGACCCCAAACCACCGCAGTCTGCCATCAGTCCCATGTCCAACGTGACCTGTGGGACAATCCTGCCTGTCCCAGTCGATGGTTACCAGATGGTGATGTCACCCAACTATCCTGATAACTATCCCAGTAACTTTGACTGTGTCTGGTACCTACAGACGGAGGACAGCAGGTTCAGAATTGGTCTTTTGGATTCAAACTCCTTCAGGACAGAGGCAGGGTAGGTTTCATTTTCTGCTTGTGTTTATTTATTTTTTCTTATATAACAAAATTTTGTGCATAGTTTATATTTTTGTAAGTTTAAATTTTTGAAGAAGGCGGTGAAAAAGGTGGGTTTATTGGACACAAAGTGTCTAGACACAAATTTGGTTGAAGCGTTTCCTGAGGCTTGCCCTAACTGACAGCAACTGCTATTTAAATGGATTCCATATATTGTATTTCAATTGGTACAAACAAGTTTATGGAATGCTGTGTAATTAAGTTTTCTTTGCAAAAATATATGACTGGTCACTGTACATAAATTGTAATTACTTATTAATTAAAGTGGCCTATTGAACAGGTCAACATTAATGAGTTTAAGCGGTAGAGATCATTTGAGGGCAATTATTAAACTGTGCCAGGTATTCACAAACAGGTTGAAATATATGTTAACTATGATATGTCTTTATAATGAAGAATATTATAAAGTGCATATATGACAGAATGAAATAAGCATGTGCTATCCAAAAAAGGCCTTAGTCTAGCAAGACCTATCTGCTAGCGCCTCAACTCCTTTCTCCCTTCTGCAATATAATTTCCATCTCATTCATCTCTTCCTCCATCCACAGATATGATATCGTTCAGATCGGTCGTGGTAATGATGCCTTTGACGAGTCGACCCATTACCTCTCCATCTCTGGAACCCTTGAACCATTCTCCTTAATGATTGAAGACTCAATCGGTTGGATCAGGTTTACTTCAGATTATTCCAATGAAGAGCGTGGATTCTCCCTCTACGCACAGCAAGATAGAGGTATGACAGAAACCTATAATATAGTTAACTTATTTTTTAGTGACTACATTCCAATTTTACGGAGTTTGATTTTGACATCCATATCAGAAGCATAATATTCTGTTGGGTTGGAGACAAGAAAATTTGAACTTTTCTTTTATTCATGCAAAACACAATATACCTTTATATGTATAGATGAGTTTGTTGGAATTTTGTCTTTAATGAAGAAGAAAATCTTACTAAGTGGATACTATTTATTGACAATGTGTATCTATATTTTTTGGAATTCTAATATATACAAATAGACAAAGTGGCCTACCAATTTTACAAGAGTCATCACACGTTAAGAAAGAAAAATTATCAAATCAAGTTCATTTAGTACTCTTCTCTCAATGCGCATTGAGCACTCCACATAATAGATTTGGCAATATTAAATACATGTAGCATTATCTGAATCATCAATGAAATCTTATTCTCTTTTTGAACGTCAAAAAAAACATTCTCATCTCACCCCTATTCAAGGACTACCCTACTCGACCGATGAACACTGTCTCTGGTCTATAATATTATCGCCAGAATCATTAATTTTAATATATTTTTCTCTTTCAGGATGTGAAGAAACCATTATTATTTCACCCCTAACAAGGACAATCCAATCACCTAACTACCCACTACCATACTCGACCGATGAATATTGCCTCTGGTCTATAGTCTCATCTTCAGGCTCTCCCATCAGGGCTGTCGTTACAGATTTCTCAACTGGTATGAATGTTTCATTTCTTATCTTGTAACAGCCACGGCAAATGAGATTTTTTTAAATTCTGAAAAGGATTGAATGATACGTACTCCTCTATCAGAGAGGCAAAAAGTGAAGGAGAAAAAATAATTTTACACATGGACTCCCTCTTCAAGTATGTTTCAGGCAAACCCCTCCTCAGAGAATTCATCGATATGAAGGAAAAAAAACACAATTCCATAAGAAATGATAAAATGAGCAATCCAGCCCTGGAAATTCAACTAAATTGTTAGTCCTAAGAAAATATTTTTCATAGGTTTAACATTAAATTTTGTTTAATTTCACTAAAATTTTAAATTAGGATTATCTGACTGGATTTTATGATATGTTGTATTGTACAGAATTCAGACATGAAGCTATTAATCCTCCTTGTATGACACTTTTCACAGAGGAGCAGTATGACATAATAGAGGTTGGTACCGGCAGAGCTCCCAGTGCTGCCAACTTGAACACCAGGTTAGCTCAGCTTTCAGGAACCATTACCGAGTCCTTCACCACAAACTCCATCCTCATGTGGCTAGCATTCACCAGCGATGGCAGCAACAACTTTGGTGGATTTGAAATCAACTTCTTTGATGGTAATATGCGTTTGATGTTTATTGGGTCAGTGTAGAGGAGTACAGAGTTGCCAACCATTCCAGAATATTGATGAGATGCATACTCATGCAGATTCAATATTATTAATGATCGAATGGCTGAGCAACAAGTTCTGTTTAAAATGTTCTGTTTCCTAAGAACATTTGATTCAGCTGCTTGGCTATTATCATTGTAGCTCTCATTGATTTCCATTATGGTTTGCATTTTAGTGGTGTCACATGAAATGGAAGAATATATAGCACATTGTATCTATTCAGTATAGTCCGGGTTATAACTGAGGAAGGGGTCACCCGGAGAGGTAGAAATTTTCATGTGGTCGATCTAGACTAGTTTTTCATGCTGAACAAGAATATATGAGGTAAACGGGCTGTATCCTGAAGGTTAATGCGTGAGGGCGCTCTTTTCAAAATGGCCGCCATATCATGACCGCGCTCACAAAATTTAATGGTACCGCATCAAAAATACCTCAATATATA
>BQKZ01000917.1:39115-74115 GCA_036244855.1 Temnopleurus reevesii
AACTACCCACTACCCTACTCGACCGATGAATATTGCCTCTGGTCTATAGTCTCATCTTCAGGCTCTCCCATCAGGGCTGTCGTTACAGATTTCTCGACTGGTATGAATGTTTCATTTCTTATCTTGTAACAGCCACGGCAAATGAGATTTTTTTAAATTCTGAAAAGGATTGAATGATACTCCTCTATCAGAGAGGCAAAAAGTGAAGGAGAAAAAATAATTTTACACATGGACTCCCTCTTCATGTATGTTTCAGGCAAACCCCTCCTCAGAGAATTCATCGATATGAAGGAAAAAAAACACAATTCCATAAGAAATGATAAAATGAGCAATCCAGCCCTGGAAATTCAACTAAATCGTTGGTTCTAAGAAAATATTTTTCATAGGTTTAACATTAAATTTTGTTTAATTTCACTAAAATTTTAAATTAGGATTATCTGACTGGATTTTATGATATGTTGTATTGTACAGAATTCAGACATGAAGCTATTAATCCTCCTTGTATGACACTTTTCACAGAGGAGCAGTATGACATAATAGAGGTTGGTACTGGCCGAGCTCCCAGTGCTGCCAATTTGAACACCAGGTTAGCTCAGCTTTCAGGAACCGTTACTGAGTCCTTCACCACAAACTCCATCCTCATGTGGCTAGCATTCACCAGCGATGGCAGCAACAACTTTGGTGGATTTGAAATCAATTTCTTTGATGGTAAGATTTCTTTGATCTCTGTTTGATAGCTTTAGGTCAGTGTGGAGGGTTGCAGAGTTGCCAACCATTCCAAAATATTGATGAGATGCATACTCATGCAGATTCAATATTATTAATGATCGAATGGCTGAGCAACAAGTTCTGTTTAAAATGTTCTGATTCATGCGAACATTTGATGCAGCTGCTTTGATTCATTCTAGCTCTCGTCGATTTCCATTATGGTTTGCATTTTTAATAGTGGTGTAACATGAAATGGAAGAATGTACAGCACATTGGGTAGCTATGCAGTAAGGCAGTATTTGCATTCTGTAGGAGGAATCTCCGCTGAAATATGGCTAAAACAAATAATTGATCTTAAAACATTTTTAGAAGAATTTTATATCCCTAATGTTCTATTAAATTTAGCTCTAAGTTTTCCTTGACATTTTGCAACCTTTCCATTTTAGTCAGAGATTTTGCCAGGGGAATAATACACGTAGTGACTGATCAAGTGACAAAACTCACTGGTTTAGAAATTTAATTCCTAATATGTATTTTTGTTTTCCAGACATGTGCTCCAATCAGATCCTGTCTGATGAGTCAGGAACCATCCAATCACCGGGCTATGGTGTCCAGTATCCTAACTTTGCATCCTGCCGATGGGCCATACAGGTAGAAGAGGGCTACAACATCCGATTGACCTTTGAAGGATTTGAACTTGAGACTGGACGCGACACCCTCAGCATTGTGGGAAGCCGTGCGGAGCCGCTTGGTTCATTGGTATGTAGATTAACAATTTTGTTTTATCCAATTTACTCTTGATTTATCAAATTACAATTCCTATGAACAGGGATTCTGCAATTAATACATCAATGCACTCTGTGAATTATTACCAATCATTAGCAAGCCTACCAAAATAGGGGGCCATTGCATTAAGGAATTTCTCATTCCCGTTATTCACTCACGTCACCGGGGTTGTGTTTCATAAAGCTGTTTGTAGAGGTATGCTACGAACTCTAAGAACGACCGGTTACGCTTCTCTGTAATCATTGATCACCACTAGTGTTGAATAACACTCGAGAAAGGTTGACCAGTAACTCATCAAGTATTGCATATCTCTACAAACAGCTTTATGAAACACAACCCCAGAGTGAGTCCAGCACAACGTGAATGAATTCCATGCAGAAATGTATTGACAACATTGCTCGGATTCAAAGCCATGTTTGTTTTGAATATGATAATTATGCATAAGCCTAAAATACAAAACAAAGTAAAGTAGAATCTCGTTATAGCGATGTCCTTGGAAGCAGAGAAACTGTCTCTATATAGAAAATTCAACAGAATACAAAAAGTTGAGCAATCGCTTTTGTTATAATAATAATAATACAGGATTCTTATAAAGCTTTTCACCAGTGTCTATCATAACCAACCAAAGCTCTCACATTACTGTTTCTCAATCATTTCCTTTATATCTATTCACCTGTTATGCGTGGACTGCTAAACCAAGGCTTCACTGTATTAATGATAATAACTAGTAATGTGTAGATTTATATTGTGCACAACTGCACATTACAATATTATTACAATATTATTACTCAGCCGTAGCATAGCTGCCAAGAAGGCGCTCTTGCTTTTAAAGGAATTAATTCCTGCCAGTACCCATTTATTTCTATTATTTATAAAATAATATTTATATTATTTGATTATTCATTTGTTGATTATAGGTCCTAACTGGTTCTGATATTCCTGAAGACGTCATCAGCTCAGGCAGCAATCTGATCATTGAATTCAGTGCCGATTCATCTGTTACTGGACGTGGTTTCTCATTCACCTACCAACAATTCTGTGAGTTAAACCATTGACTTACTTGTTCGGTGATTTCTTTAGTGATGATATCCAAATCATCTGTTACCAGTAGTCTATAGGTTAACAAATTTACAGCCGAATTCAATGATTCCTTTAGTGTTTGTATCCAAACCATCTGTTAACAGATACGGGCTAACACACTTACTGCTCAATTCAATGATTCCTGTAGTTTTTGTATCAAAACCATCTATTACCAGTAACTCCAGCTTTTGTAAAAAAAAAAAAAAAACCAAAACATTTGATACCAATACCAGTGATTTTATAAGGTCGATCTTGTACCAATGATTTCTGTATCAGCTGCAAAAGATCCATCTGGAAAGGTTAACTCTTTGTGCATTCAACCGTAAACCCCCTGTGTGTTGCATTAGTTAGGGAGTATACGTGTACACAAGTGAATCTGTGCAAAAGTGCGAAGGAAACAGGCCAACGGATGTTCATTGACGTGAAGAAAACATGGAATGAGTTAAACAATATTGATCTTGATAATTGCTGTTTTGCCTGACAAAAAAAAGGAGTTTACACTTTGTGTGATAGGATCTGGGTGTAGATTGTATAATTTTTGTTGTGAATCAACCAAAGACTAATATCTGCAACAAGAACCAATGTGTTCTTTTGTCCAGTCATAAGGACATTGGGTTTCTTCAATTATGACATCATAGATAGAAAGTGGCCTAGAATGGACTTATATATCAATACATTTTTGTGTATTTATCATTGTTGCTATGTCAGATGATTGTCCAGAGGGCTATGTAGAGGCTGATGTGAATGGCCCAACTTGCTATAAGTTTGGTGAAGGAAGCACATGGACCGAAGCCAGAGCAGACTGCCGCTCAACGCCCGGAGCTGATCTTATCATGATCAACAATGCCCTTGAGAATCGCTACATTAGAGATCTATCTGGCGGAGAGGACTGGTGGATTGGTGAGTTGTGATCATCATGATGATTATGGATTATGTTGGACCATCAACAACAAGTTGTGTAAAACGATTGGTGCAGTAAAATGTTAGCATTGGTGCACATGATTTACTTTTTCATTGGAGTTTCTTTATTCTTCCCTCCTTGCTCTGTGATTAGCAACCCCTCACATCCTGTACTTTCTTTCTCTCCACCTCCATGTTTATCTTTTTCTATATACTTGTGTGTTCACTTCATTTCCTTGTCATTGTGCTTATGATTAAGTTTCTTTTAGGATCGAAAGCTCAAGCTCTTTTTTTTTTTACTTTGATTTAGATTTTACACAGAAAGTGATCCATTGATCAAGCCTGTGTGATGATTAATCGAGTGTGTTTATGCTCAGATTTACCCTTGCCTACATGTATGGTCAATCAGTGGTTTATCCATAGTCTGAAATAAACTTCCTATGGGAATTTCGCTAATGGATACACTGTAAATGGATAAATGTGGATTTAAACCGCTGGAGTCAGAACTGGTACACCAGGACACTTCCATGCTATAGATCGTCCATCTTAATACCGTGGACCAGTTATCAACTCTATTTTTGTTGGAGAAGATAGCATTATCAAAACCACCTTTTCTTGTGTCTGTTTGTCCTTGGATACTACGATGAATTCTAAGATGGCATCTTCACCTCTATGGAATGCAAAATCTTGGCCACCGAATGGGCAAGCTGTAACTGAACTGGAAAAATCTCCTCTTGTGAGAGACAGAAAAACTTTGAAATTAACTTTTTGTGTACTTCTTAACTAGATTACTACATGTATGACTGAGGCCAGGAAGATGTTTTCACCTAGGTGGAATGCGACACGTCGATCTCAGAATAGGCAATCTATAACTAAACTGGATAAATCTCTTCTTGTGAGATAAAAAAAAATATGAAATTAACTTTTTTCTGTGTTCTTGTATCCTAGGTTACTACGATGGAGGCCAAGAAGGTGCCTTCACCTACGTGGAATGCGACACTTCAACCACAGGATGGGCTATCTATAACTGGGCTGACGACCAACCTAGCCGTATCCCTGGTAACATAGAGGACTGCGTGTACCTCCAGGGAGGCGATGGGTATTACTATGATGACCTCTGTGACCTCTCCAAGAAGTACATCTGCGAAACCCTTCCAGGTAACAAATAGTGCTGCCAATCTATAATCTTAATCTTACCCATTACAACATTTAGGACTTGATAAAGATCTGCTTGAAATCTGTAAGTGCATAGAATACAGTGATACCATTATATACACCCATCTCCTCATACATTCTTTGTTTTCATCATAGAAATGATTTGGCAAGATATCAAATAAAGAACTTCTTTTCTGCATTCTTTTAGGTAAAGAAGAGCAATACTTAAGATAAGCAGAATCAGTGAGAGGGAGAAAGATCTACTGAGGTTTAATGTAATGATACTAAAACCCTGCAATGCTCAAGACAATGCTTCATAGTATTGGGGCGTCATATTTCATACTTGACCATTTTGATGAAGGGAACTTTTCCGTCAAGGCAAAAAAATGGAGCTGTAGGAATCTAAAGAGAGGACCACAACAAGCAAAGGGGGCAGCCATCACCAATGACTTCGGTTGCCTTAGGCTAATACAAGGCCTGTACTCATCTTCAGGCCTGTATTCATTATTCATTATATATATTATCATTTTCTTCCAGAGCCTGATATTATTCCTGATGCATTCAATCCTACCAACTTGAAGACTGAAGCATTGAGCCCAGATACCATCCGTGTGACTTGGACCCCAAGCTCTTATCGCTGTGATGTGACTGGCTACAGAATTGAATTCTCCTCATCGGTTGGAAGTTCTGGGGTAGGCCATTTATTTTCTAATTGGATTTCCCATTATAGTATCTTTTATTCACTGTTTCATAATGTTAATTCCTTTCTGAAATGTGTATATTGAACAAACATGTTTGGAGAATATCACATAGGACATGCCTACATGTATGATCATAATAATGTGGAAGAGGATTGGGAAGATGATTATGATGATGTTGATAATGATTGCAAAGTGATGATGATGTTGATAATGATGGTAAAGTGATGATGATGACGATTATGATGATGATGATGATGATGATGATGATGATGATGATGATGATGATGATGATGATGATGGTGGTGGTGGTGGTGGTGGTGAAGGGATGATGATGATGATTTATATATCATTTGTATGATGATCAATTTTTATCACAATGAAAAGCAATACCTTGTCTTGGATTGAAGCACACAAATACCATATTGCCTACTCCTACAGCATGAATTCTAAATAAACGATTTGTACTGATAACTAGCTGCCTTTAAATGTTATATTTGGAAGTCATTAGTTTTATGCCTTTATCATTTATCACATCTTGAAGGTTATCCTTGTTAATCAAGCGACCTCAAGCTCAGCTGATTTGACTGGACTCACACCTAACACAGACTATGTCATCACCTTCTCAACTCAAACATTCAGCTTTGGACCTCTTCAGGCATTTACTCCAGTAACAGAAACAACTCTACCTGTAGACAGTGAGTCACTTATCATGCATGCAAATATTTTCTGGTTTTGGGATCAGTTTGACATTTTAGCTTATTGTTAGTTTTGTGTTTCTGACAATGTTTTTATACACATGAATGCGCATTGCACTGATTGAAACTGTTCGCAAGGTTAGGACTGCGTAATTCACAAGAATATAACCACTGAGAATATTTCAGTTTATATAGTATGTTTCTTTATAAATACTTTACTTGTATTACTCACGTTTTTAAAAATGAAAATGTATTAATCTTTAACTTTGAGCTGTTGAAATCAGCAAATCCAAAGATTGAAGCGTGCAATTGAATTAAGGTTGAAGTTAATGAATATCGAGGATAGATATTGATATATAATATATACATATATATATATATATATATATATATAATTCATTATAAAGAGATCTGATGTAACAAAATATCTGATATAAAGAGGTAAAAAATCTGGTCCCACCTCTTGATAATTATTGTTTCATAACTCTGATATAAAGAGATGACTGCTATAACAAGGTCTTTTTGATGGTCCCAAGCACCTCATTTTAAACTGAGATTCCACTGTATATGATGTATTCTGCAAAAGCACTGCTTAGTTGACCAATTGTTAATTTTTTTTTTAATTTAAATGAGAGGAAGATTTGAAACCTTGATCCTTATCATCCCCACTGAGCTGTCAGTGCAAAAACACTCCTTAGTTGACCAATCGTTCATTTTTTTTTCTAAAGAAGAGGAAGATTGAAAACCTTGATCTTTATCATCCTTACCCCTATATAGCGACCAACTGCCCCTCCGGATACGAGCAGGGACCTGACTTCACATGCTGGAGGTTTGCCGCTCTACCTGCCACATGGTATGATGCTCGTCTGAGTTGTCAAGGAGATGACCAAGACTCTGATCTGGCCGTCATCGACACCGTTGAACAATTCAACTTTGTCAACAGCAGCCGAATGATGCAGTTTAACTACTGGATTGGTAAGTTGAAAGTTTATATCAGGATATATTTCATAATTCTCAATTTGTAAGCGAGAAATTTTGCTGAGGGGAGATGTTTTCACGTTTAGATTTAGTAAAGATGAGATATTTTACACATGTACTAAATTCAACTAGTAGATTGGCAAGCCAGAAATTGTACATAGGGGAGAAATATCATACCCATTACGTAAATCAGAAATACATTAAAGTAGGAGATTATCTAACTTTTATGATTACATAATACCATTTCCTAACCAAAAAGCCCTTGAGGTGCCTACCTTAAAGGGTACTCTTTCGAAGAGGTACTTTGCTTCCTTCAATTCACATTGCCCACCTACCGTACATGCCACATGATACAAAATATTGAGCTATGATGGAGCAAAATGATCAGTTGTCTTTGCCCTCCATGTAGATACTATCTTATGTACAAGTCAAGATTCAATTCAATTCAATTTGTATTTTTTCCATTCACAAGTGAATACAATTTCTTAAACAAGGTAAAATGTATCTTATTTACGAATAGAATAGAATGTGGAGACAGCTAAGAAGAACAGAGTCTTATACAATACTGCCACCATATGCATGAAATATAAACCAAGTAAATGGACTAGAAATGTATGACAAGCAATTATTCAGTGCTTTCCTGTCATATTACTTTCAGGATTTAGCGACTTTGCAAATGAGCGCATCTTCCGCTGGGTGGACTGCCAGGCACCAACGACTTGGCAAGCTGCCAACTGGTTACCTGGTGAACCCTCTGATCCACTCGGTAACAACGATTGTGTCCAGATGACGACATCAGGCCAGTGGGATGACACCACTTGTGATTCCCAAAAGCCGTACATCTGTAAAGTCCAAGCTAAAGGTAAGATGCACATTGTAATATTTGTAGTTGTAGTCAAAATAATGATGATCGCAATAATGATGATACAATATTAATGATAATGAACGAAATGACAAGAATATTATACTTGTCAGATGGTAGGCAAATGGATAAGATGGTCAGAATTAAGTGCATTATTTTAAATTTGTATGGGCAATCCAATGACTTTGTGATAGTTAGTCGATTTCTTGATAAAAAATCATTTGAATTGGATATGTGGGCAATTTCACGAAAGTGTTATGTCTGGTACGACAATTTCTTGACAACTTTTCATTGAATTTCATTGAGATAGTATCCGTTACACATGCATTAAATTTCAATTAATTCAAAGAATAATTTTTGAGACATCACAGATAGTATCTCTTAATTACACTAATTGTTAAAGAACTTCTGTGAATGGTTTTCAGGAAATGCACTTAGTTTAGAGTAACAGACATTGCACCTTAGTGGAATTGACAATATGCAGATGTACTACGCTTTTTTTTTTCGTATATGGGATATTTTTGTATACTGATGGCTGTAAATCTCACCTAACATTAGTTGTTAATGGAATCACATGTTAGTTAAAATACAGATGGAGTTAGCATCAATGTGATAGTTATTCCTGTAACACACATTTGAATGTGGGTTATCACTGACTTATACATGTTTTATATCCCCAGGTTTCACCAAAGAAGACCAATACCCGTCCCAATTCAATGTCGAAGCTACCTCAGCTCGCACGGCTCAAGCAACATGGCTGCCATCGCTCAACAGCTGTAACCTGGTGGGTTACTACCTCATAGCTTCTGACGGTCTGGTCAACGATGACATCATCGTAGATGTGAAAGGCTCCATCTCTGTACAAGCGGAGATAACAGACCTGATACCGGGTTATATGTACGTTGTGTCCATTGTCCCCTACACACACCAGGGCGTATTGGACACTCTCTACCCAACAACCATCACTACATTTGATGAATCTAGTAAGTTAATAGTTCAATAAATTGAATTTTATGTGCCCTTCTTCTGTGTGAAATATATAAGACTTTCCCATTTACAATGATGATTATATAATAACAGCAATAAGGATAATTATAATATAGAAGCAACTTATATATTGCACATGACCACTCTGCAGAGTGCTCTGGACACTAAGTATTACTATTATTATGCTGGCTTTAGTTCTCCATACACCAGCCTACTGAGCAGTGCAAGGAATGTATTGCCAGGTACTGATCACCTTGCCTGGGTTGAGTGCAGCACATTATTGATGAATTTCTTAGTGAAGAAAAATAACGCAATGGATGGGTTTTGAACCTGCAAACCTCTGGTTGAAAGGCGAGTGTCAGACCTCTATACCACGGTGCCTCCACAATAGTGTAGTTAAAAAAAAGTTGACATTAATCATCCTTCTAATTTGAGACTGTTGTATGTGGCCCTGAATTATGGAGGGAAGTCATTTGCACGAAAGATTTTTTATAAAAGCCGAACTGGCTCTTCAACATGGTTGCAAGGAATGTGGTCATCAAAAGAATGCTCCAAAGTGCTAGGAACCTTTCAGTTCTTATCTACAATTTTCAAATTAGATTTCACGTCTTATAATATTTTGTACACAACTATTTTCTCTATCATCCCCGCCTTCATCAGCAATCTGTCCTGACGGATACGAACTTGGTTACGACTATGGATGTTATCGCTTTGTCACCGCATCCAAGAGCTGGGATGAGGCTCGTATGGACTGCATGAGCGACGCCAATGGAGACCTGGCCATCATCGATACGCAGGATGAGATGGACTTCTTCATCGAGAAAGGATTTGGCGGCTACGATTGGTGGATTGGTGAGCAATTAATTACATGAAAATTATTTAATTTTTTCTCTAACAGAAGTAAATGCCATGGTTGTGATGATTCCACCCCCTACTTTCTCATTGAAAGACTCCTCCCTTAAAGTTGAATCAAAACACATCCACAAAATGCTTTAAGAGAGAGTTCTTAGAAGAAATATATCTCAATTATACAGACAAGCCTATTAATAGTGGCTCTTTGAGAAAATCAGAAAGGAGGGTCATGCAAAGAGATGGATTTACTAGAAGGGGTACAGTGTAAGACTTTGGTTGTTAAGATGTTGATTGATATAATCATGAGTTTCACAGTCTCCATTTCAAAGAACAATACAGAGTAGTATCGAGGTCTGTCTTTTATTTGTCCATAGAATTCATCCCCTTTATGCGATAAAGTACATGTAGATAACTATAAATGATAGCAACTTAATAATGAAGTTATGACCCCTTTGTGCTATAGGTCTGTACGACAGGGGTCAGGAAGGTGTGTACCGCTGGACAGACTGCTCTGACCTGTCGATCTGGGGTCAAGACCAGTGGGACATCGGTCAGCCATCGGACGTGGACGGGAGCGAGAACTGTGGTCAGCTGCAGGACAATGCCAAGTTCAATGACAGGGCTTGTGAGAGGGCTCTGCCTTACGTCTGTGAGATCGTTGTGAAAGGTAAAATAGGAGGGTAAATTGGGTGGTGATGATGAGAAGGAAGATAATGATAATCAGGATGATGATGCTGGTGGTGGCGGTGATGTGATGGTGGCGGTGCTGATGCTGATGATTTTCATAAAGATGATGATTTTCATGAAGATGATGATGATGATGGTGGTTGTGGTGATGTAATGGAGGTGATGTTAGTGATAATTTTTATGATGATGATGATGATGATGATGATGACGATGAAAATGATGATGACGATGATGAAAATGGTGACGATGATGATGATGACAATGATCATGATGATGATGATGATGCTGATGATGATGATGCTTTTTGGTGATGGTGATGATGATGGTAATGATGGTGATGATGATGATGATGCTTTTTGGTGATGATGATGATGATGATGATGAGGTTGATTTTTGGCGATGATGATGATGATGATCGTAGTCATGGTGATCATGGTATTGATGATAATGGTGATGGTGATGATAATGAAGAGGATGATGATGAAGATATTTCTGGTGGAGATTGAAATTATATCGACAACAACACTATAAATGTAGTTGGCTGTGATACCTCAATAGTGTATTCTTATTGCTAATCAGACTTTGTTCCTCGTATTGCAATATCTACATGAATCTATTCATCAGGTACCTCATTCAACATTTTACCATCCAATGGCTTCACTAATTTGCTTAACTTGTATTTTCTTATTTTGTTTTGTCTTGAATATTGTTAATGATATTGTGTCCATGTGTCTATTTCCAATGCAATACAGACTTTACTAATGAGGTCTTGATGATGATGATGATGATGATGATGATGATGATGATGATGATGATGATGATGATGATGATGATGAAGATATTTGCTTATAGATATTGATATTACCGGTATGTCAACAAGAACATTATAAATGCAGATGGCCATGACACCTTACTACTGTATTCTCATTGCTGATCAGAATTACTTACTTGTATTGCAATTTGATATATTTACATGCATATCTATTCATCAGGTATCTGTTTTTTTTTTCTCAACTTTTTCCCATCCAGGGCTTCACTGAATTGCTTGACCTGTATTTTCTTGTTTTGTTTTGTCTTGAATAATTTTAACAATATTGTGTACACGTGCCTCTTTCCTCTTTAATCCAGACTTCACTAATGAAGATGTTGATCCATCTCTGTTTGTTGGCATGATGATCACGGAGGATTCCGTCACTCTGCGATGGACTCCCTCGGACTATAACTGTGACCTCATCGGATACACGTGAGTTATCTGCCATTACTGAAACACGCACAATACAAAACAAACAACGTGTTTTGTACGATTTCAGTCAACTGTGACAAAGGGCACATCGACAGGAAGTCGTACCTCATAGTTTTACGCGTCTGCCTATTGTTACGTCACAAGTAGTTGCGCACGAAACAATAAGTAGACGCGAAAAACTATGACGAACTACTTCAGGTCGACTGTGGCTGTGACTGTAACGAATGAAATCAAAACCTCCATATTGCTCAAGGCCAACATACTTGTATCATTGACAAAAATGGGTTGCTATTGGGAACTATTGACAAATATCTGCATGTTTTCATCAATTTCAATGATTAAAAGGCCATTCCATGCTAACATTGTGGTTTTTTATTTGATTAGATTTGATTTGATTTATTTATTTTCCATTTTAAAAACATACAATATTACAAAAATTAAATGTGAACAATATCGAGAAAACATAAATTGAAACAAAATTACAAAGGAAAAAAAAAACTCAGATAATTGTTTACAAATAAAGGGTTGAATTAAGCGACAAAGCAATTATGAATTAGTCTTCTATATGTTGTTATTCTGTATCAACCCTTGGTACTTCAACTTTAATTAGAGAAGTCTCCTGTATACCATGAGGTAAGATGATGAGTTAAAATCTATGGCTTCTGATTTCATTTCTCCTCCCTTTTCATTTTTTCAAGTGGAGGTGATCAGTCTAATCAGAACATTCATTATGACAGATGGAGATGAGCAAAATGTCAAAACTTGGCTTGTTTTTGTTTTTCCTTTCTTTTCCAGAAATTGACATTCTTGATAGAAAATCATTACCTAGGTTTTCTTCTGATTATTAATTTAAAAAATCACTGAAATGAAAAATGTCACTCTGATAGCAGGCAGTTATGAACAAACTATTTGACTATGGCTTACCGTTTTCTTATTAATTGATTTCTCGTATCATTAATAAAAGGAAATTCTGATACCAGGCATTAGTCGTGAGAAACGTTTTGTTCAAAATGTGATTTGCAATTCACAGCTCGATTACAGACCCCATGGCGGTGTTTCACCAGGTTACAAAGGAATGTCTGAACAACTTTAAGAATTACTGGTATCTGTTCTTGTGCTGAATGACTGAGGATCTTATGCATAAAACAGTCAATAATAATACTCCATGTTTTTATTTTAGTTGTTCTTGGGAATAACTTGATGACACACTGCCCAAGTCTTTTTACTTTTGATTGATTGTAACTGACATTTCCATGAATTTTACTCATTTTACTCAATAGAAATATGTTCCAGATATGGTAATACTGAAAGTACTGTCTGGACATCTTAATAAAAAAAAACTTTTGTTCAAAACAAAATACTAATTCTAGTACAATATTGGTCAGGGACAAGGTAATTAAGTGATCATAATATTTTAGCAAATATGATATATTCTCTGAAGATTTGCCTAACAGAGCACACTACATGTACATGTAGTTAGGTTTAATTCCAACTCTTATTTCTGAAATCTAATGTCAGTTACCTTTCGTGAACTTTGAAATCTCTCAAAAGAGAACGGGTATGCCTGTATTTCTATCATCGTACTCTGAAGCTAAAATATCTATTGGTATGTGTAGAATTTAGTGCAGGATGTGGAACAGGACTTTAAACATTCTTAGCTGGTGAGAATGGGTGCTCCAATCTGCTATAGAACCCAAAATTATTGCAACATCCATAAAAGTAATGTCAGCCCCCCCCCCCCTACATTTTTTAAAACTTTCTCTGTCATCTTTCAATTCATAAGGGATTAATTATATTTATAGACAAAAACATTAAAAAATCAGAACCAGCAATGTCATAATCCTGCATTGCACTCCCCAGATGTTTGTTTTTATCCACAATTAAAATATTTATGGCATTGATCGACAAGTAAAAGTACTTGCATTCACAAAGAAACAGTTTTGCCAAATAGGCGAGTGTTATGCAAATGTTATGCGTTCTCTGTACAAAAAGGTTGTTATTCACAGCCTAAATGCTTGACCAATGTTTGTCAGACATAGCAACAAGTAATGAAACCAAATTAAATTCCAGGCATTATATAGTCTAATTGTTGGTAACAAATTTAAGGAATACACAACTACATTCGTTGGCAATGAAACCTGCATAAATTTGAACCTATTAGTAAACTGACCTGTGCAGTTGTTGATTTTATTGTTCAATTAGATACATGTAGGTAGTACACAATTGTGACATGACAATCTAAATAGCAACAGTTATCAATAGATTTTAGTAATGTTTATCAAGTATAATAGGCAAATAATGTTTTTTAGCTGATGGATATGGTCTATAATAATTTTTATCCCCAAATCAGAGTTACCTACATGAATGGAGATCTTCAGACCATCGAGGTGCCGGGCAGTGACTCAAATAGTGTGCTGGTTGAAGGTCTTATGCCAGAGACAGATTACACCTTCACCCTACGCGCAATCAGTTACATGGGACCAAGGAATTCAACTACTTCAACATCAGTGACAACACTGCCACCCACAAGTAAGAATTTTGGAATAATTCACTCATAAATGTAAAAGCGCTCTAGGGCAGGACATTAAAAAATTTAATCTCTGGTATCATTTTTTTTATATACAATAATTTCACTCACAGGGACTTGCAGCTCAGCATGGAAAGAATTAATACATATTACATTTATTTTTGATCGAAGAATAAATTGTAAAAATTGAAGCGGCAACCCTGTGTAAATGATACATACTATTATTATTACGTTGGCTGCCTTTAAGGAAAAAGGATGGCATTTTGTTGCTCACCTACATGGCACTGAATGGTCATGTCCCTTATTACTTGTCTGAATTAGTATCTGTTTAGTCAAACAAATATTCCTACAATTTACGAGGTAGATAGGACAAACTGATCCTTAAACTACTACAACAGAAGTCAAAAGTAACACTTGGTGACTGTTCCTTCAGCTGTGCTGCTACAAAGCTCTGGAACAAATTGCCAATAGAAAATAAGATCATCTCCATCTGTTGTTGGTTTTAAAAGCTTGTTGGAATCTCACTTATTTTATGAAGCTTTTCAATGATATTTTGTACTTATATGCATTATTCTAATTGAAGAAAGTTGATCAGTTGTCTCACGATGTGCAAACGTAGAACGTTAGTATAGTGCATTATGCATTATTCTAGTAACAATATTCACAGACCCTGACATCACACTGCAGTAAAATATATCCATTTAATGACTGTGCTATCATGTATAAATCATCTAATTATTATTATTCTATGATGACAATCTTACAAGGCAGTGCCCCTTTCAATTTGTTGATCTAATCTAAAGCTTCAAAAGTGTTTGCAAATGTACAGTATATCTTCACTGAAGTCATTTAATGTTTTATCTGCACCTGCTAGATCCATGTCCAGAGGGTTGGTTCTTGGGATACGAAGAACACTGCTACAAGGTTGTCAAGACTCTACTCACTTGGGACGAGGCTCGCGAGGATTGCATGTCTGTTGACGGAGGAGATCTGGTCGTCATAGAAACGGCTGCAGAGAATCAGTACCTTTGGAACGAGACTTTAGGCAATGACTATTGGATTGGTATGTATTGATTTTAATAGATGCTGGATTCTCAGATATCTTAGGTTCTGTAAGGGACCACCTGGGTCCAGTCCGCCATGGACCTGAATTCTGAAATACCCATAGGTTTTCAGGGACTTCCTGGTGTAGGAGACAAAGGGTTATGCAGAAATTTTACTTTTTAAATTTACAATATGGAATTTGAAGGATGTGAGAAAGAAAAAGATGTGAATCGAATGGCATTTTGGAAATATATTGCACACAAACCTAAATAGTAGGAGAGGATAGGATTTGTGTTGAAAAACATATTGATCATATTTTCATAAATGTCTAAAGCTTGTCATGAAATACTTATTTCACATAATCCTGACCAAGAACAAACGAGCAATTCAGGCTTTATTCATCTCCATAGCAAATTTTTCTTGTGCACTATGAATATATGGTATTTTGTATTGTATTTTACTTTGTTAAGTGCATAGAGACCCTTGTATTATGCGCTATATAAGCATACATTATTGTTATTATTATTATTATGACATCTTAAATAATATGAAACCATCTCTTCTTTTGATTAACCACTTAAAAACGTGGAAATACCTTGATATTAAACTTCGACCTTGTAGTTCAAGATCTTCCCCAACGTTGTTGATAAGAGTTATGTACGAGGCTCAGCAAGAGAACAGTGAACGTGACTTCACTGAGCTGAAGTATTTACTGGGTTTGCTTGTGCTGACAATTCAAGAAAGGATCAAATATGACCAACGTACCTAAATAAAACTTGACCTTCGTTTGCTTCCCAGTTTGAGAACGTCACCTTAATGGTCTCATTCACACTTCTGGAAAAAGTCAGGTCTCTTTCAGAGTTGGGTTTTATGTGTAGGAGGTATTCACATGAGTAAACACAAAAATGGTATACAAATTAAGTTTACACGATAGCGGTTAAGTGATTTGTATTGTTTTGAGTCCATGAGCTGCTAGTTTGTTTAATTCATCCCCACTTCTAGAAATATTATGATACATGACAAATTAAACCTCTGATTCCTTTAGGGTTTTACGACCGAGCTACAGAAGGAGAATGGTCGTGGGTGGACTGTCCAGCCAGTACGGACTTAGCCTACTCTAACTGGGCCCCTGGTCAACCTAATGACCTCGATGGTAGCCAGGACTGAGGTCAGGTGACCAACTTTGGAGAATTCAATGACTGGGATTGTAGCCGCACTATGATGTACATCTGTGAGATCTGGCCAAAGAGTGAGTTGTCCTTTTAAATTCTGGATATTCTATGGGTTTTGTTCAGGAGCCAAGAGATCCAGGACAGCAGCATGCTGAAAACTCAGTGTTGGGATGTTTTGGAAAGTAGAATTGAATCTAGTTCAGTAACAAATCTATAATTTGATTTTTTTTTAATGATTAAAAATATCAAATCATTCTAAAATTATCATTTTGGTTAAACAATTATCTAAGATGATTGTATGCTAAATTACACTTTTTCAGGTTGCTAGTCTGCCTATAAGCATAAATTAAAGGAATTCAGAACTCAGCACACTTTAGAGGAATAAATCTGCAAAATCTGTAGAATGACCTGAATGAAAATTTTATTAGAAAAAAATTGCTAGCTCAGGGGCCTGTAACGTAAAGATGCAATTAAACTTACAATAAATATTGTAAGTTTATTAATTGGCACCCTTTTATGGCACACAGCAAGTTTCTTCATCCCAGTATAGCTTTGTATGTGAGCTGCATCAAGGGATTATTGGATCAAGTATCAAGTATCAAGTAAGTAATTGCAAGTCTATGGCAAATTTTGTACCAAAGAGATGCAATTAATTGTATCTCTTTATGTTACAGGCCCCTGACAGCGATATTCATACTCCTTGTTTCTCCTCCTCACAGGCTACCTGCCGGGGCAGGCTAACCCAAGCCGTTTCCGTGGCGAAGCAGTTGATCCCAACACCATCACCCTCAACTGGACACCATCCAGACAGTACAGCTGTGATGTCACAGCGTATCGCATCACCTACATGGATCCTCGTGATGTTATCCCAACCATCCTAGACGTACCGGGAGCCAACGCAGACACAGTGACGATCACTGACCTCCAAGATGGCGCCCTTTATAACTTCTCCATCTCGTCGGTGCTCGCATCCGGACCGGTCCTTGTTGCTCAAGAGACCATCGTCGAGACTCCAACTTTGGATGGTGAGTTTTTAGTCATGAAAGTTGATATTTTTAGATGCTACTCTTTATAAATTTCCTAATTTTAGCTGTCCAAGCTACTTGTGTATCAAGGTGTTGGCAAAAGTCCATCAGAAATTTTAGTTAATGATTTTGTGCTATTTCATCACCACCAGTGTCATCTCTGTAATATTGGTATAAAGTAACACAATCTATGGAGCACTTACATGAATCATACAGCATTCCTTGTCACCCTTTATTTTACTTTCTTTTGATTGTGAGATATGTCTGTTATTCAATTCCTTAAGGTAGAAACAGATTAAGAAATTTAGTTCTTGATATCCTGGCCAACCTGGGGTCTATACTGTTCACTTGTATTTTGTGGAATTGTAGCTTTATATGACTAAAAACTTTTTTTGAACAAATTCTTGTCAGGCAAATTAATATTTTTTTTTCCTTGTCCATTTTATTAAAGTTAAATCATCTCAAAGATAATCTTAAATATTTATCATAGTGGAATTTCATGACTCTATCCTTGAAAAAAAAATCATTGGGAATCCTTAAGTCAAATGCAAATAATGGCTGTACCGATCCTCTTCTTGCTACTACGTCTTTACTTTTTGTGCCACTCTCATATCAAAGACCCATCAACTTTTGTGTCTATGTTAAAAGGGCTGCACAAGAAGTAAAGACGTCTTAGCAAGAAGAGGATAGCTGGGACCATTTCGTGCAATCAGCCGCAATACTCCTAGTACATTGTATCTATAGTGAATAATTTCATAGTATTTCATAGTACTTATGCAAAGGTAATACAGACCAATTATTAGATTAGAGAGTAGCCCACAACCTACAAGCCAAGCTTTTTAATGGGTCTCTCCATTTCCGCAAAACGCAATTTTCTTCTGTTTTCTTTTACTTTCTAAACTAGGTTCTTACATTTACGTATAATTTTGTAATCTTAATGGTTTTACAAAATAATGTGCATTAATCTAAATTATGAATGTTACATTTTTTTACTGTATTGATTTGTATTTTGTTCGAAGTGAAATAAATGAAATGAAAAAAAAACATTTTAACAGTATACGTCATAATCCATCGCATCTTCTAAAAATAAAACCTCATTGCTATTTGACCAGACCTCTGTGAGCCCGGCTGGTTCCCAGGCTATAACTATGCCTGCTACAAGGTAGTCCAGGACCTGGTGACGTGGGACGATGCTCGGGCCGATTGTCAGTCTATTCCTGATGGTGATCTCGTGATCATTGAAACCGAGGCGGAACACCAATATCTCCTCGATAACCTCATCGAAGGAGATTACTGGATTGGTAAGGATTTCCGTTCATTAGCTATTAAACTGTAATAGGATATTACTATATTCTGGATGCTGTAATAGGGACATTACTGGATGGGTAGGGGTTCCACAAGGATATTCTTTGACACCTTGTTCATTTTGATTCTCATGATCATTGCATTATCATTTAAACCAAGTTGGAGCACAAATATCTCCATCATTATCTCATAGAAGGATAATATTGGATTGGTAAGGGTTTCCACTCATTAGCAGTTAAACTGTTCAATTCAATTAAACTTCTTTTAACCATATTAAAATATCACATCATATATCGTACAAAGGTACAGGTAATATAAAATGGTTGGGACCCTATGGAAGCAGCGTAATTCAGGGCCCCTGACATAAGGTGACTATTTTCTCAATGCTGTAATGGATGGGTAAGGATTTCCACTCATTAGGGATTAAACTTTAACAGAATATGACTATATTCTTAATACTGTCATGGGGATATTACTGGATGTGTAAGGGTTTCCACAAGGATGTTCTTTGACACCTTGTTCATTTTTGTTCTTATGATCATTGCATTATCATTGAAATCCTATCTCCTAGATAACCTCATAGAAGGATATTATTGGATTGGTAAGAGTTTCCACTCATTAGCGGTTAAATTGTAACAAAATATGACTATATTCTTAATGCTGTAAGAGGGATATTACTGGATGGGTAAGGGGTTCCACAAGGATGTTCTTTGACACCTTGTTCATATTGATTGTCATGATTATTGCATTATCATTCAAACTGAGGCGGAGCACAACTACATGTATTTTCTCAATGCTGTCATGGGAAGATAACTTGATCGATGAGGGTTTCCACAAGAATGCTTACATATTTTGATTAAATTTGCTTTGGTTACATTTAAAGCCACGGAGTAACATGACATGTTGCAATAAATAAATTAGTGAAAGTTTCAAATCGTTGGTAGAATTCAATGTCACGAAAACAGGGTGTTGGGATAAAATTTGAAATAATGATAATAATAATAATACATAACATTTATTAGGCGCTCTTAAGTGCACAGTATTCTGATTATGAAAAGGTTATTAACCGGTAAATTAAGTGAAGAAAATAGGAGGAATAAAAAAAATTAGTACACAGGTAACATATTCAAATTAACAAAAACAGAGGCGATCAAATAAATTTATTGTAGTTATGGTGTGCACCTCCAGTGAGAATATTGCCAATTTTTACAGCAAATTGTCTATTCTTCATTTCCAGGATTCTATGACAAAGGCACAGAGGGTGTCTGGAGATGGGTTGACTGTTCAACCCCCGCCCTCTGGGCAAGGAATAACTGGGCCGTGGGCCAACCTAACGATCTATCTGGTTCCCAGGACTGTGCTCAGATGCTCAATGGTGGAAAGTGGAATGACTGGGAGTGCGACCGCACTGGACAGTATATCTGTGAGGTCACACCTAAAGGTAGGGTTTGAAGTTTTACGGATACAAGAGGTATCTCCTGGACTATTTTGAACATTCATAGCTGGAGGGGGGGGGGTGGCTAATTTGATATCGGCACGTAGAGAATGCCAAAATTTGGGGCCTGTGAAAAATACGGATTTTGTTATGGTCCTGGTTTTGGGAATTAGGCTAAAGGTACCCTCTTTCATGCTAATGGGAGTGGGAAATAATGCAACATTGAAAAAGACTTTCATTAGACAAACAATGTTGCAAGCAAAATAATCTTTTAGCTTTCTTTTATTAGCAGCATGGCAAAAAACGTCAAGATCTCTATTTTCATTTGAATTAGCCATGTTTTGACCTACACTGTATTAAAACTGTTTGTGCCAGTGGGCAAAATTATGCCCGTGTTGTATTTAAAGAATATAGAGAAATGAAACAAAAATATTCACCATGCTTGAAGAAGTTAAGCAAACACTTTCCACTAAACAAGTTTAGATTTGTATAGTTTATCTTCTTAAAATATTGTTTTTCCTGTCACATTTTCCCTGTAGAATGGAATACCAATGACCAGAATCCAACACTCCTCCGTGGGGAAGCAACGAAAACCAACGAAATTGAACTTCAGTGGCGCCCTTCATCGTATAACTGCGAGGTGACTGGGTACCGTATTTACGTGGTGGTAGAACCGGATATGGATGCTTACAGTGAGGATGTGGATGGTGGAGAGACAGATTCATACTTTGTCAAGAATTTGGAGGGAAACACATTGTATACTTTTGACATTGCCGCCATTACCACAAGTGGAGTCCTACCACCAACAGGAACACTGCAGCGCATCGACACTCCCGCAAGTAAGAGCTTTTATACTTTAATACTGCTATACTGGGGCAGAACTTTGAAATTGGTCAAATCATATCATATTTTAGCTTATGCTGCATGGATCCACAGGAAATCTACCTCGCCCCCATATCTCTCTCTCCTTTTTTTCAAGCCTTCTTTTTTGTTCTCATCTCCAATCAAGAATATTTAGAGCGATGTGGCAAACACTACAATTTGCCACTCTCTCATTCTCTCAGGTAATAGTGTGGTACAATTGTTATTGAATACTTGTCAGTTCAGAGTGCAAGTTATATAATGCGATAGTCCAACACTAAGTATTTGGATATAGTTGGATATGATTTAAGGACTTGGTGTTATATCAAGTAATTAGTATTTAGAAAACACATGTTTGGAGTCTATGGGTTTGCTAAAGTGCTATCAATTTGAGGTCATATCAGGGGTACTGCATATGCCCGTTATCTGAGGCATAGTTTAGGAGATAGACATTATGTTATTTCATATTTTTTTGTTTCTCTTTTGCTAATAATAATGTTTTAAAAATTCTAGTAAGCTAGAGGAGTAGTCTCCTCAGAAAGTCAAGTGAAGCTTAAACTGGATAATGATCCTCTTATCATTTCCTCTTTATCAGTGCACGTAGCATTTTAATTTTTCTAAATTTTAGTTCTGAGGTTTTATGGAAGTTTATATTTTATAATCCAAAAGTTGGAGGTGGGAGCTTTATTGAAAAGTTTTTATTAAGTCTTTCAGGATGATAGAACACGTTATGTGTTTTTGTTTAATAACTTTTGATGCAATGCTCTAAGAAATTTACCAGATACATGAGCAGAAAGAGAAAAAATTATACACAACATCTGACCAATTTCATTCTGTCACCATTTGTTGCTAGACGCAGAGGATTTTCCTTCTGAAAATAATTGCTGAAATGGTTATGAATCCTTAAATTGGCAATGCAGAGATTATTTGAAAATCACTATTTTCCCTGCTTTTCTTCCATGGGGTACAGAAGTTGCATGAAATATCTAATCAAGTGGAATTTTTTCTAGAAGATAGCTTAGCAAAAAAGATTGTTGTGCAAATCAATTACAATTCACAATCGGTTGCAACTTTCTCGCTGCATTCGGAATCGCTGGTAATTTCACGGACCAGCAGTTCGATATTGGACCATTGCCTAAGACTTCATTCCAATAATAGCAAAACAATTGCTACACAATTGAGACACATTTAATTAGCATGTGGTAGTGGTAAAAGTGGTAGTAGTAATAACAATAGATATAATTTGTAACTTATAAGTATCATAATGTTATGAAAACTTTGTAAAGCGCTTAGAGAAAATTTTATTAAGCGCTATATAAATGTTTACTATCATGTCAAAGCGCTTATTGATATGTTAGGCTTTCTTAGTGTCCATGCATCAGTGTTATGCCGGTGCATGAAATCACTTGCAACATGTCTGATGAAAATTATGGTTCAAGTTTTCTGCTATATCATGTTCCAAGACGTCATACCCATATATAATTTCAGATCAAATTAAAATATGATTTGCCAATTAGAGGAAACATTGTGTGGGTTTGTAGGCATTGAATGCTTGTAAGGTTTCAGACATGGCATTTGAAATCACTAATTATAATAATTATAGCTTCTTGGATATTTTGCCTGTTGTATGTCATATCAGGATAACAATTTTGATTTGGGGCTTAGGAATTAAGATTTATCAAAGATCTTGTAAAATAGAACATAGTTTTCCGTATCAGAACACACCATAAAACATAAGTGGTGGATTTCTGAACAGTGTTTTCTTGTAGATTAGGAGTAAGATTTCCCATTTAGATTTTGTTAGATGAAATAATCAATTACCAACAAAGCAATAATCAATATATATAAATGTTGCTGTTTATATGTTTCCTTTAAATGGAAACACACACCCATGGTTTATCTTGCTCTTAATATGGAATGGAGAAAACTCAGATGAACAAAATTTTGAAAAAAATCTAAATTTGCCCATCCATCAAGAAATTAAGAATTTTAAAAGTTTCAATGATGTGCTCTGATTAGAAACCTTGGGTTGGCAACTTTTGCAGAATCTATGATGAACAAACTTCACATTCACTTTGTATTTAAGATTTGTGAACATAAAGAATTGATAAAGGCATGCTCTAGTCAAGCAAAAAAAGCAACATTCTGTCATCTTTACTCTAAAAAAAGGAAAATTTGAATTAGAAAACTGGAATAACAGAATGAATGGTAAGTCGTCTGACATGATGTCACAGTCTGAGATGCAAGACTTTTGAAGGAATCAACATCTGCTCCTCTCCAAACCATTGAGAGACTAGTCCTAACTAAACACCACTTGGTAGTTTTACTCTGTTGCTGTGATGATGATGATGATGATGATGATGATGATGATGATGATGATGATGATGATGATGATGATGATGATGATGATGATGATGTTGATGGTGATGTTGATGATGATGATGATGGTGATGACAATGATTCTAATTAATGACTGCCTTTTCTATACTTCCAGTCTCCACCTCTGCTGGGTGCTCATGGCTCTTGTTCAAATTGAAATATGTCTCACATATGTCCTAAACCTTCCTGCAAGTCCTCATACAGATGATAAACTGTTCAGTTGTATTACCATTTTGTAGTTCTAGCAATGACTTAGCAAACAAAATCATCTGCTCCAATGTTAACAGGTGGAGTTTGTGGTACAACCGAATTCCTGTTGGAATCAAGCTCTGTGATATCTCCCTCCTATCCCAACAAGTACCCAAACAACGTGGACTGCGTCTACACCATAACCCTTCCAGACCCCAGCAAGGTAGTGAAAATCACTGTGGAGGAGCTATCCTTAGAAGTAGGGTAAGTACAGATGGCTGCAATCCTAACAACCAATACAAATTTAAATACTCAATAATGTGATCTTCCCTAATAATGAAGCCACAGTCCTGCCAACCAATACAAATTGATTTACACAATTATTTCTAATAATGATAATAATAATAACATATAAATCTCATATAGCGCACTTTCTATCCTAATTAGATGCTCAAGCCTTGAAGGAATTCCTTGCAATGTACGCATAATACAATATAAACTATTTTCGCAAAATTAAGTCGAATGCAAATTCAATGGTCCTTTGTAATGCTATTCAAATCGGAACCGGCTTGCAATTGTCATGTTCACACAGTTGAATACCTGGCGTATGATTTTATTGTCTGTGGCCCACCTAACTCTTTGGAAATAGTTTAAATCATGTTGCATTTACCTCACCTGGATTGGGTGCATTGTGATGGGGAGAAATTCTTGTGAAAGGAAACATGCCAGGTGTAGGATTGGAACCCATGAACTTATTAGATGGCAGTCAACACTTTCAAATATCGCAACATATTGCAAGAAATCTTCACAAAAAGTGATGGTCATTTTAATAGTGCATTGATTGAATCTACAATCTAATAATAATTATAATAATAATGATTTACGGCATTTGTAATGCACTTATCGCTAATTATGTCCCTAAGCGCGGAATAATAATCTGTAGTGAAAGTCATTATGTAAATTATCAGTATATGTACTTTCTACCAAGATCTCTGCATTAATAATCATATTTCCACGATTCTATTCCATCTACAGCAACGATTTCTTAATCATTGGATCCGGTGACGTGGTAGATGAAAATCTCCTAGTAACATTGTCTGGTTCCACTGCACCAGAGAGTATAGTAGCAGAGTCTCACAAGGTGTGGATGAGATTCATGAGTGATGAATCAGTGACGGATAATGGCTTTATGCTCTATTATGAGTCCCAAACAGGTACATTTTTTATACAGTCTGCATTACAAACCATTATGTCACCACAATTCAAAATGGCAGTGTTATTATTTTACAATTAACTTGTTAAATAATGTTCTATTTTGTAATTTTGTATGTTTCTTTTTATTGAAGTGATGAATAAATTTCAATTTCAATTTCAATTTCAATTTCAACTCTGGATGCTGTTTTATACACCTTTAATAATAGATAGTTAGCATAGTCACTATTTTACTCTACATATATAAACATCAGCACATAGATAAAGATCTAATGATATAAGAGCAGGTTGTCATTTGTATGTACTCTATGATCATTCTTATTCTTGAATTCTTTTTAATGAAATCATGGTAGCGATATTAGTGAAAATTAGACCACTTGAAGAATTTCATCTCCTAGAGTTGTTAAGTGATGTTATGCTTATCATGTTTTCGTGTTGTAGTTGAGAATGATGGGGAGATGCAGGGCAGAATCACCATTGTGCTTCTTGGGGAAACCTCCGAGACCGTAAGTCATTTTTACTTTCTTATATCTATTCGTTCAGCTTGTATCTGGTAATGATAATAATAATGATTTAACATTTATGTGGTACAAAACGTTATTATACAAATATATACTGTTATGAGAGGTTCTGGTTAAAACTATGGGCCCGATNATGCAGGGCAGCATCACCATTGTGCTTCTTGGGGAAACCTCCGAGACCGTAAGTCATTTTTACTTTCTTATATCTATTCGTTCAGCTTGTATCTGATAATGATAATAATAATGATTTAACATTTATGTGGTACAAAACGTTATTACTCATATTGAATTATTACTCAGCTTTAGCAGGGCTACCATGTTTGCCACCCCTGCGCATACAAGGAGTTTCTTTTCCCGTGTTTACGATGTAAATGTATTTATAAAAAGCTCAGACCATGAAGTCGCCTTGTGAAATCAAAGGGAAAAAATTTAAGAAGGTAACAATTTCTCATCTCATTGAAATGTAGAATAGATTTCAAACATGTTTGCTAAATGTTAGGGAATCTCCTTTCTTTTATCTGCATCCTTCTCCAACATGTTTTTCATACTTTCTTCAGAATGATTAGATAAAAGATGAATCATAAAAATTATTATAAATTTAACTTCAAACCATATTATCAAATTGTTCTTGGCAGATCATGGGCCTGGCAGCCGCCAAAAGAAAGCTTGAGGCTATTTTTTTTTATTGTTTTGCTTCTCTATGGGCTTGTTTCTTAGGATAATGATGATAATAGGTGTTTTTTTTTATCTAGCGCTTTACCAGTTCCTATTCAAACTGACCAAAGTCGGTTGACCAATCACATTGTTTACAATCTTTGACTCTTGTCCCTAACTTATTTTGGAAGTGTATATTGGAATGTGGAGTTGGTTTTTACTCTCATGTATTTTGTTCTTTGTCCAGTTTACACCGGAAGACAAGGACATGTTTGCTTCAAGCGTTGCAGAGCAGCTCAATGTCTACTGTACGGCTTCACAAGGCAACTGCCTTGCTGATATCAACGGAAATGAATTCACGTAATTATGATAGCTTATATGGGGGCAATTAGGACTGATGGGGTGAACAAGGACAAAACTTACGTCCATTAAAGAATTCTTTTGTTATCGCAAGGATCACTGAAACGATCAGGCGCAAGACTGAATTCGCGCCCTTTCGATTTATTTTCAGGCCATTGTTTTAGCAATATTGTGTGCAAAATATTGTATTCTTGTTGAAAAACAAAATCTACAGATTCATAAAATGTCTTGTATTCATAATTAATCCTTTTATTTTCAGTAAACAATAGTTGATAATTGTTGTCTTGCATTCTTGTAACCTTGATTTAAACCAATATCAGTACCAGTAGATTACTCCGGAGAATTTCCTTTGAATGAAAAATCAATTGGTAGTCTCTTTAATGACAGACTGAGGTTCATGTAACTAATCATTATGATTGTTGTATTTGATTGTATAAAAGTGCAGAGTTGGCATTCCAACTTTTAGCAAATATTAAAAAGAATTCCAAAATCTTAAAAGCAAACATTTTTTTGACATGAAACTAGTGAAACCTAACACACAACAAAAGAAAAACTTCTATGGAGAACATGGGCAAACTTCCTAAGTATTTCACTCTAAAAAAGATATTTCTTACATGTAAAAAATCAATGCGACTGAAAATTTATAGTTATATAATAATAATAATAATACACAACATTTATATAGTGCTTAATACGAAGTGTTTCTTAGCGCTCTGTGCATTATTACCCGGCTATAACAAGGCTACCATTCGGCGCACACTGCATTCAACAAATTTCTTCCTACCGGTACCCATTCACCTCACATGGGTTGAGTGCAGCACAATGCAGCTATATACGTACAATTAATTCTTCCCTGTTGATTCCCTCCATGCTCAGTGCCGACAATGTGATGATCACAAGCACGATCATGGTCAGTGATGGTATGGAGGTGACCTTCTGGGTGAGTGACCCCAACGACCCCATGGGCAATGACCCTGGTCTGACCTCTGAACAGCTGGAGGCTTTCATGGAGGGATACGAGCCCCCGATGGAAGAAGATGGACCAAGCTTTGAATACATTGTCAAAGGACCGACTGTAGCTGCCATCGAGGAGCCTTGGGTGATTGCAGTGGTTGTTCTACTCGGTGTCTGCTTCTTCTTGCTATGTGTTGTGCTCATCAGAGATTGCTTCTACAAGGCGTAAGTATTTTCTATATAACTACTCTCAACCCGTACTAGTATTCAGACCTTCTAACCGTTAGGAATTTTGGAGAAAAAATAGGAATATTTGACTATTTTGAGAATGTTTCAAGACTTTTTCAAAAGAGTTGTCATATTTTCTTGGATAATCTTACTACACAGTCCTTTGGGAAATATGATTTATTTCCTATTTTTTGGTTTTATGGGTCGGGAGGCCTTGTGAAATATGAAATAATGATAACGATAATAATAATGATGATAGTAATAATGATGATAATTATAATAATGATAATGATATCAATAATAATTTACATTTGTATAGCACCTTTAAAAATATGTCTCAAAATAATTCATATTCATATAGTCCCTTTTCAAAAGATTCAAAGCACCATTGAATAAGCACATCATCAAGAAAATCTTAATTGGAATAAGATATTCAATAGCAATGGAGAGCAGGCAATATATTTAAATTAGATACCAGAGATTCAAGGAATATACTTTACAATGCCCCCTGTGTTTGAAATCCAGTTTTGAAATCCAGCGTTGAAAATGAGAGTGAGCGATTAGACATGTGTATTTAGTCATTGTAACCTGAATAAATAATATCATTTAAATGTGTTATGTAAGAACATGATACGGTGTTGTAGTTGTTGGACTCTCTGATGAATCTGGAGAATATTGGACTTCAGGTTGTATCAATCGTTTCAGGAAATGTGAATAAAAACATACAAAATCGTTTTTGTACTCAAAATTTTCCATTTACATTTTTTATTTCCTAGTTGCCTGCTATGTTCAGATTCTATGGGGAAACAGAATTGATCAAATATATCATTTATCAGATGCAATTTAGATATCAATTCAATGTAGAATTGAAAATGCCTAACAGGTACCGCACTGTTAGCGCACTGTGGCTAAACTAGTTTTTAATCTCCCTGTACCTTGTAGGTCTAAAACATACCACATACCTGTAGATATATCAAGAGTGAGTAAGAAGTAACTTTTTTTTTTAAGTACTGTATAATGCTGCTTGCCCATAGCTTGAAAAGCCATCGTCAATGGATATGCATGTACATTGTAAAGCATGCAATAACTATCCTCAATCACATACCTAAAATCAATCAAATTAATCAAGTAATCAATCAATATTTTGAATAGATTATATGAATTATATATTAAATAATTTAATCAAATATCTATGCCGAAGGTAGTTCTTGTATAGATAGAAATGATGAAGTTTAGCAACAAATGCATTAATCTTATAATGTTAGTATAGTAAAATAATTATGGCACTGATTGGGAACTATTGATAGATCAAGAAGAGAAATTTAGAAAGTCAAACATGTGTATTGTGACTTCTGCTTGAAGATATTTTAGTTCTCGGAGAGTTGAAAAATTAGTATTAGTACTTCAGCTTTGCCCTCTGTTTTTTTGTGGGGGGGGGGCAGAGAAGTATATTGTATTGAAAGGACCCTTTTGGAAAAGTCTCTCACAGTTCCTCCCAATAGCCTATTAAATAAAAATAATTGAATAAAATTAAAGAACAAGAAAGCTTTGATGTTTTGCCAATGAGTTTACACTGTCCCTTATGTGCTTTCAGATTGAGCATTTTTATTTTTTATTAAATTATAAATTGTGCTAATTCAATGTTGGAAAGTTTCATCTTCAACACCCCTTAAAATTTTGAAAACTCTCTTCCTCAGTGATTTTGTTGTTAAAATCATAGGGAAAATAATGATTTGAAGATTGTTTAAACATCAGCTGTGCCATCCATCAATCTGCTTCAAGAGTGTGTTTATCACTACATAATCACATGTACTGAAAATATAAGACCATTCCAACTTTTAAAGCGTTGTGATCCACTTAGCCTTTTAATATTGAACGTTTAAGAGTGTTGTCTGATATTCTGCCCTATACATTTATTGTCTGAAGATTGTAGACAGATTTAATACTTATCCCTACTTCCTGGGGGGTGTTTCATCAAGATTTGTCGCAGCGACAAGGAGTCATTTTCTGACAGTTCCCATAGCAACTGTCAGCGATAGTGCTTTTCATCCAATCACTATCAAGGAATTTGTCAGCGCTGACTAATTGTCTCTGCGACAAATCTTGATGAAACACCTCCCAGGACTCCCAATATCCAACCTGATATTCTAAAATCATATTCTTGGTCTTTTCCCTTTGATCAAGGGGTAGCAAATGTACATTTATGTTGGTAATTATACAGAACACAACAAAAACATTATATGCACCTGTTGATCAGATACTCTATTGGACTGGCATTATCGTAGAGAGAAACAATTTGTTCCGTTTGCCTATTATGCTTTCATAATTATTTAAGATTTTAGAATGTCTTTTTATTTTGTCAGAGCCAAAAATACAAATAGGTAATGGAATTTGCCTGAGAAGTCAGATGCAATGCATTTCATCACAATTCTGTTTCTTATTTTTAGCTGACATCTTTTCAATCAATTTGATAAACATGTATTTATATTCGCGAGGTATAGCATTTGTGATTGCATCCATGATGGCATTAATCATAATCTCTGGTCTTACTACATGTACATCAATCAGAGAAATGGAATGTGATTACAGACACTGCGTGGTATGTGAAAGGAAAATTTAGGGATTGTTTCCATGGGTCGAAACTTTTTAGGTTTCAATGGGAGTGTTGTTCAAAAGTTGCAAACAATATCAAGATGCAGTTGATCAGAACGTCCCAAACAAAATCATTGTTTCCAGTTGATTTGCAATTAATTGCAAACTTTTGAACAACACTTTCTATCTTATGCAACTAGAAATTCAAAATTTCCCTCTATACAGTGATATAAATCCTAAAATGTCTAATTCTTGTTACTTACAATTTTATTCTTTTTTTTTCTACACAGAGATGACAAGACGCCCTCTGTTGACTCCCTTCAGATGATGCCCAATGGTGAGTTGGCATTGCCTGACATAGCATTTTTTAATTTTCTAACTCAAGTTATATACACAGAAGGTACAAAGGGTGAGGTTGTTTTATTCGCCTTTGTCTTCTATTCTTTGAAATCCAAGTACACTCACTGTTATGTTGTGAATATAACAATTAGAAAAATTAATTAAAATGATAACTTTTATAGCTATTTCTAAATACAGAACAAAATTAGACTGTTATTTAAAAAATTGAACATCTAAAGGCAAAATTTTGAAGAAAAAAAATTCTTGAATTTGATAACAAATTTGCACAAAGAGTGTTTTCCTTTTCAAAAGCTGCCCCTCAAAAAAAACTTATTGATGATCTATCAAGTAATGTAATTAAAATTTGTCATTTTCTCTTTGTACTGTAGAAAATGAGACTTTATGTGCCACATCATGATTATGCAATCTGCCTTACACTCAACTTAAACAAATAAAAACTAAATCTGGAGTTCTACTGCTTGTGTTATTATGAAAGCTTGGTCAATTTACTCTATTCTACATCTACAGTAAGAGTCCACTGGTTGCCTGTCCATGATCGCATTGATTAGATTTATTTTATGATTAGAATTAAGATTCTTCTTCTGACCATTCTTGTTTGTGTGAGAGATATAGTGCCTGTCTGTCTTATTGAATTGATTATTACCTGTATACCAACCAGCACCCTTAGATCTCAAAAACCACTTCTTGTGCTTCTACAAATAGACTAAAAATTCTATAGGTCTGGATTTTTAAAAGCAACGGCAGTGAAACTTTAAAATACAATATTGATAAAATACCCTCCAATGTTCAATTGATTACGTAATATTGGCTCTTTGCAGAGCATACAAGTATATATTGTTTCTCATTTTCCTTTCTCTTAACCAGTGAATAGAAACAATATGTGTGATATTATTATATGTTATTAATACTTTTTTTAATTATTATCCTCCCATGTTTTTTCCTTTCCTTGGATCAGAAACGACTAACGCTAAAAACAATGGAAAGAGGTGAGCAGTACACAAAGACATTTTTAAATATTGTTTGCAATCGAGAAAAATATATTTGTTAGATCAATTGCTATGTGTTATGTCTTTTTTACATTTACAAAGTTGGTTTCTCTGTATAATTTTTGTTTGCAAAATTTTTGTTTGCATAAATAATTAGTATATAAACATGAATTATAGTTTAATTAAACAATATTTCGGTTTATATCATTGCTTTTATATGTATCTTGTTTTATTGTCCTGCCTTTGCAGTTATACGCTTTGCCCTGGACAGATTTTATTTTCTCTGTATTTCTGTATATTTCTGTCATGTCTGATGTATTGCTCAATGTTCTTTATAACTTATTCCTTTATGTCAATAAAGTGATACAAAATCAACCTTGCATCAGATGATTGATAAAGTATACTAAACTTGTAAAATGAGTTACCTCAATCATGTTAAAAATAAAGAACAATACAAAATCGTCCAACTGAAAGTTAGTAAAGGGATAATACATGTATTAGTAGTTTTCTTATGAAATTTTTTTAATGGTTGCTCTTACATTGTTTCAGATTGTTAAGCATGTTGGTGAATATACTTTGCCATTATTTATATGCATTATACATTATCAATTCATATATATCAGAGACAAGATTAATTATCTATTATACTCTCTCTCTCTCTCTCTCTTTCTCTCTCTTTTCTTTCCCTTGCCACATTCCATCTTTCCCATCTTTTCTCTCTTAATCCAATTCACTTTGCATCTCTTTTTGTCTTGACTATTGTATCTATTTCTTTCCATTTCATTGTATTGTTTCTCCCTTCTTATTTTCTTCTTCTCTAATTCATTTTCTCCTCTCGCTTTTTCATTTCCACTTTTATCTTCTCACCTCACCAACCATACACCTCACCCTCCCCTCACTCTCTCTCTCTCTCGCTGGCTCCTTTTTTATGTCACACATGCTCTGCCACTCCTCATTCTTTCTAACTCTATCTCTCTATTTCTCTCTCTCTCTCTTTTTCTTTCTCTGCGCCGACTCCTGTCTTCCTTCCTTCCATCATCTGTCCATCCTACCCTCTTTCTTTTCCCCTCTTCCTATCCTTCCACCCAGAAGAGACAGCGAATACAATGAAAATGTCTACTTCCAAAGCAAAGACGCCATCCTAGAGGATGAAGCTCCGGAGATCAAGAAGAGCGGACCTCCTGCCAACGGTAAATCTGCGGGGATATCTGTCAACGACGTAGCTACCACCAGTTTTACGACCACCCCAGTCACCACGGACCCCACCTATGCTGCGCCCCACAAGAAGGCTAGCACCAAGACGGCCAGCGCGGACGTCGAGAGAGGTCTGGAGGCGTCTGAGGATGAAGAGTAAAGTTGGGGTGCTCGCTGCATCCATTTTGCCAAATTTTGTCTTAATCCTTTGAATCCTGCATCATTTATGATAACAGCTGCAGCTTTTGATTCATTGTAGTAAGTCAACACTTCTATAGTGCATATTATCAACTTCTTTATATTTTACTGACAAAAATTTGATAGCAATAAATATGTGAAATATTTTATAATTTGGTCTATGCATCTAATTGGAAGAAAAATGCTTCAAATCTGTAAATATTTGTAGCACTTCCTGCTGGTCTCTGAGGGTATGTTGCTAGAAAATTGCAAATCAATGGCAAATGGAAACAATAGTTTTGATTGTGGCCCTGATCAACTGCACCTTGCAATTGATCGCAACTATCAAGCAACACCCCATTAGATAGAATCCAGTTCAGATAGTTGAATACACATCATATTGAATATTCTCTCATTGCAGTAATTTAAGCATCAAAGTAGTTTACCTGTTGGTATGCAGCACTATTAATATATACCTTTTCAATTTTGATTGTACTTAACAAGTACAATATTTGTTTAAAGTTTGTATTCAAAATGCTCGGTTTTGTGTTCTAGATTATATTCAACCGGATAAAGATCATTTCTGTGGGTACTCAGGTAATTTCCCTAACAATAGGATCTCCGCAGTATTGTTCTTCATGTACAATATAAACTCATATTTCCTAACTATTTCTGAATATGTTTCAAAACAATAAAATTGAATGTTGAATTATTTAATAACAAAAGCACTGCAAAATGCTGGTATTATTTACTGTTATTTTTCAGGTTTTTAAATAATCTTATACCTTTTCTTACTTCTAGGCTTTCATTTAGAAACTGTATGTGAATATTTTGAATCGTTTTAGAAATTCCCGCATATTGTTTTATTGTATCGTAGTCTTGCATAGGTAACAAACAAGATATGAACAAAAATAAATTTGAAAGAACAGTTTATGCATTTGTTATATACATTTATATTGTCCTCTGAAATTATTTCTTTGGAATACAGCGTTATCTTATATCTGGATCTAATGCATACTTTGAGATGATTTATGTTTAATATAGATATTCTTTGAAAGAAAATAGAATACATTATATTATTGAAATTACTATCAATACATATCTTTTGTGTGGTATATTAACCTCATTTGTTGTACTGTATGCATACTATTCCTTAGATTGAATTACTGCAATTGCTCAATATGAATCGACCCCATGATCTTGATATTACTGAAAAGAAAAAGGGTACTACATGATGCACATATTGTATGCTTCCTCTGATCAGTAATATTCCAACAGTACTGGTTTGTAATACAAGTTGACTCTATGATGCACCTATTATTGTATGTAAAACTCTGCAAATAGTGATCTGAATAAAATTGATTGAACTTGATATATTCTGAATGATTTAGTAGATTTGATATGTTAAATTTTGTCCATCAAGCTTAAAATCTTACCTCTCTCTCACACTCTCTCTTTCTCTTCCTTTCTGTCACTTTCTGTCACTTTCTGTCATTTTCTGTCATTATCTATTTCAAATATGTGACACAATTATTTGCTATAATCCTGATTGGACCAATTATTTTTTTTTATCAAAATTTTATTCTCTAATTACAGAAGTTGCCATATCAATATTTTAACTTGAATTGCACACTTATAAATTGCACTTTTTATTTATCTACAATGAATTTCAACTTTACATACATACTTTAAGCAGCATGACATGAGTTACTATAATCTCAACAAAATATAACATACTTTATTCATTGCATATATGACATTATATTATACCGTAAAAAACATGAAAACAACTATTTCATACAATAAAGATATTTGCTTAGAAGGTTTTTGATTAGCTTTGAATGAGCTTCAAATTATGAGGCTACAATACAGTGGTCCAATTCATTGACTTAGGGGGTGTTGTTCAAAATCAACTGCAACTTTGAGAATTATAATGCTCATTTTCCTTCGGACACGTTATTTGCATGTAACAAGACGTGCATGAAACAATGATTTTGATTGGCACATTCCGATCAACTGCAACTTGCGATCAATTGCAACTTTTGAACAATACCCAATAAGATGATTTCTAAGATGGACGGGGAAGGATTGGGACCGCATTTTTTTTTTTTGGGGGGGGGGGCTGTTTCTCTTTTCCCCCTTGGCCTATTTCTTTGACCGGGTGTTTAATATTCAGACAAGGGTGACTGGA
>BQKZ01000917.1:83840-106629 GCA_036244855.1 Temnopleurus reevesii
TATCAATCCTGGCATTTCTGCCCGTCAAACTGATCATGCTAATGAATTGAGTTTACAGTGCAAATATCCTCGATTTTATCACCCAAGACCTGAAAGATAATACTTTATCTTTTTAACAGTATTTATAAGCGGAATGATACTGGTACCCATTTCAATGCACATACCGACACTATACCTCGCCACGAACAATAAACTTTCATACCCGCTATTCAATTTCATATAGCCAAGGTCTCGCGCTGTCTTATAATATTAAGCGGGTACGCGTACAGAACGATAAAGCACATGTTCCCTCGTCACAGAATTGAATAACTAAAAGCTGGTTAACATTGCCATTCAAGTCTGATATTCAATTATCAAATAACCAATTATGATATTCTATAAGGTCAGCGAATCTGCCTTATGCGAACACACCCTAAGAGCCGTTGAAAATGCGCCTTTAAAAAAAAGTAAACAAGTTTCAGAATATAGCCTCTCTTATCATTAAAAGTAACGTTCTCCATAAAAGGTGTAATCTTTATGATATTATATCCTGATATCTTGTCAAATGGCTTATCAAAACAGTAATTATACTGATGTCAAGTGCGTATAGGCTGTGGCAATATCAATAACATTTAATTATTTTGTATAATAAAATAAAATGGGATTTTACGCACCTGTAAGTCAATCACAACCTTTATAACTATTAAGGGGGTGGCAAGAATATTGCAATCAATGACACATTACAAATAAATTGCTCATCAATTTCAAATCAATTGCTAAGTAGAATACGCTCCAAAATGGCTGACGTTTGGCGGGTTTAAGAAATATCTAGTAATTCATTGTTTAACTTAATCAAGTTTTATCTGAAATACCGTACAGAGGTGCATGGAATCTTTAGTGTGTGTGTGTGGGGGGGGGGGGTCCTCTCATTGCTCTAAGAAAAGGAAAGATTGCAAAGTTTACTTACGCAACCAAACCATAATTACCTGTAAAACAGCGGGTTGAAATATAACCTTAATTTCAGTTTGCGCAAAAAATGATATAATAGTTTATTCTTTTGATGTTGATGATTTGCCATGGTCGTTACTTTTCAGATAAATAAAACAAATAATCCCTATCGTGATTGAATAGCTCATTAGGTCGTGAATTCGAGTTCTCATTTAATCACATGACAAAGCTAGTTCAACAAAAAATTATAATGTGACAAAGTTTTTAAAGATTGAAATGTTCGGTAAAGAAGCTAGTTCTACCTTTCAAATCAATTTAGGGTTGGGATGCTTATGTGCGGACCCATGGTTTCACAATGGGGGATATAAGAGGCGACGGGGGGGGGGGGGCAGATTTTGCACCCCTCTAAAAAAGGTCCTCATCTAAAATTTTGCGACCCTAGATTCTATCATTATGTAATTTTTCAACATATAAAGTCACCACATAATGTTTGGGTTTTTTCCCCATTAAGAATGGGTAAAAGAAGGTTATTGAATTATTATTCAAGTTTCATATTTTTCATTAATATTTCCATTCTCAAATCCTTCCTGTTCATTATTCACCTGTGTCAATTAGTGAGTCAAACCAATTTTGGAACCATTACTTTAAAATGCACCACGATGCGAATAAAGAATTAAAAAAGGTATATCAGAATCATCAGTTCGTTTCTATTTTTTGATATTTCTGTTCATTTCACCATGTAAAATATCAATATAAATAAACTCAGCAAGATATAATCAAGAGCACGGCCGTCAAGCTAAATTGGACGTAGGGGTGGGTGTGGCTATACAGAAAGCACGTTGGTATGGTATGGTACTTTACCGATCGGTAAAGTACCATACCAAACATGCCAAAGTGCATGGCCGTTTTTTATTTTGGAATGAAAAGATCAAGATGTTTTGTAGTGAATTCTGAATTGTAGAGCAAATGTTATTGTTATGTATATTCATTTTAAACGTTCATAGAAAACTAAATATGGCTTCATTGTGGAAGTAAATGATAATTACTGACGCAATGGAGAATGTACTATGATTGAAAAACACAATTTATTTTCTTTTCGTTCAGTGAAACAGACACATGAAGAAGTGCATGTCAAGAGCCATAAAACGTGACATAAACACATTCCAGAATGACATTTTGCATAAAAATAACAATAATAATAATAATGATAATGATATTTATATAGCACGAAATCCACTCTGTGAATTGCTCAAGGCACATTAAGTAATAAGCAACAGTAACTTTAGAAATGAACTTTAGATGTAACATTTTAGAAATGAAAATAAAATTGTAAATCAATACACTTTTAATTGTGAGTTTGCACATTTTTCTCTTTTTATGTGAAAAGAATATAAACATAGACCAGGGCCCCGTAACAAAAAAAATCCAAGCAATCATTTAAGTCTGGGAAATCATAGACTAGAATTTGCAATTGATCGCAAGATTGAATATATCTATTTTAGTCTACAGGCCACAGATATGGTCTGAGCCACATCTCGGATCAAATGTATAAGAAATTAACAATGGAAGTGTTAAGGGCAATGAATAATTTTTCATAAATATCTGAATGATGTTATTATATCAATATTCGGTCAATAAGACTTTAATTGGAAATGCTGTTTCAGTCTTATTGCATCTTATACTTACTGAAAGAAGCATGTCGATGGGGGATGTTGCCGAAGTTGCTCCCGGACACGGCCGCTGCTGCAGCAGCAGCTGAAGCCACAGCAGCCGCTGAGAGAAGGGAGTCTCGATGCTGGGATCCAACACTCATGGTGGCAGCGGTAGGATTCAAACTCGTCGTCTGTGGGTTGGGCGCCATCGGAGGTGCGTGGTGGTGAAAGTGACCGTGGTGGGCGGCAGCGGCAGCCGCGAACGAGCTCCTGGCTGCCTGGTGTGGATGCCCGTGCGTCGTCGGAGATGAGAAGTCGAACGAATTCCAGGCTGAGTACTCGTCGCTGTACGGTGGAATGGTCGCTGATGCGGTCGTCGAGTTACCTTCGATGTTATTGTAGAATGATGAGTAACGGTGGGCCAGTGGGACAGCCGTTGATGGATGATGAGGTGTGGTCAAGTGGCCGATGGATGGGGCCTCTGGTCGAGGGGTAACAAGATGACCAGCTACGGTGACCGTGGTCGGTGATGATGAGGTTGATGATGTCCGCTGAGGATTCCCTGATGTCCATGTCTCTGGGCTATAGTTTTGCATTTTGATTGTTATTAATTTTAAAGTCTGAAATTGTATATGTATAGTATTTAGTTGCCAGAAAATATTTTTCCTATACGTTCGGTAACTTATCAGTGGTGTAAAAACGATATGTTGTCAATTCACTAATGTTCCATGGTTTATGCATCAATCAATCAAACGTTTTCCCGAGAAGAATGAGTTATCTTTAACATGTCTTAGTTAGATTAAGATTTAACATTAGTTTATCAAATGATTGTTCCTCATAAAGTTTTACTGATTGGTTTCCATGGAACAATCATGCCACGAGTCTTCTGCACATTTCTTCAAAATATTGGATTGAATGTTTCACAATAGCTTTTCAAAGATGAAAAATGGCTTCTCCTTTCATGATCTGGCCTGTCTAAACTCTTTTGCGATGTCCACAGTTCTAAAACGATGAAATTGTTCCCGCTAAACTTTTAAATTGCACCACAAAATCCTGATAGGAACACTTAAAAAAAACTACCTGTCCTTCCAAGATACCTATACTGAATGAGCTATGTAAGGGCTTTTAACTATATAAGTAACCCTTTTGGAACCTGATTTGAACTGTAGTGGAGTGCAAGCAATAAAGTTACGGGTCCCCGTAAATGTACAATGGACAAATTGCAGGGCATTGTAGGAATGGTATCGTCATATAGGCCAAACTAACTTCAAAGTATCACTACATTTAAAAAATATTATATCGCTTCACACATTACTCTGATAATGTGCTTCGTGTGCAATTGTGTACAAAGACCAACATGACACAACGATGCTAGAACATATTTTAGTACTGATAGCCTATATTTTGGGTAGTGTAGATGGACAGTGCTTTTTTTTATTATATGTTGTTTCCAATGATAACACGAATAAAATATTTGCTCGTACATAAATAGGGGTTTTTAAGAGCCATCTCGCAATAGCGAGCTGACAATACCACTTTCCCTCGTGACGCAAACACTAAAAAAGCAAAGCTTTTTCTTCAGAATATCATAACCGTTGGAGAATTCCAGAATTGGGCGGTAACATAATTACATGCCATTTTGAACTACATGTAATTTTTTTTATAATAATAATAATATTGCGGATTTATATAGCGCCTTGTCGGTCAGTATTGACCGGTCAAAGCGCTTCTATTACCCGGTCACTGGATGGCAATTCATGTCTTAGCATCTAGGCAGCCAAATAGGCGCTCAGATCATATCAGATAATGTGCTGCAGTCTCCTACCGGTCCCCAATTACACCTGGATAGAGTGCAACTTTGTGGATAAATTTCTTGCTGAAGGAAATTAACGCCATGGGTGGGATTCGAACCTATGACCCTCTGGTTGAAAGGTTAGAGTCATGACCACTACACCACAGCGCCTCCAATGTAAGTGATGGCATATGGGAGGAAGAAAACAATAACATTGTCCACATGTATATGGTTCCAAGGTATTAAGACTGTCTATACCGGAATTACATCAAAGAATGTCCCATGGTGGTCATCCATAAAATTGAAGAAAAAAATTATATCCAGGATAATTATTTCTGAAGATATATTCTCTAGCTATGTTATGTACTTCACACATAGATTGAATTTATTGCGCAATATACTATCTCCGAGCAATATCGTATAAACACTTTAAAAATATCCGGATTCTTGTTATGTGAAATAGCCAAGATGGGTGTTCAGCAATCTCGTTCGATAGGAATATATTTGTTTCAATTATCTGCCTTTTCGCGAGTACAGATCAAGGTAATTCAGTAAATTATGAATGAGTAATCGACCATAAAATGGAAAACGTCTTTCAAAACTGCAAAAATATCGCAGACATTATGACTTTCGAGACCGAGGAATGAGTATTAATGGAGCATAACCCCTTTCACTCACAGACAAAAATTAACAAGACTATGTACCTCCTGAAATTAATTCCTCCGAAGGGAGTTCTGATTGGGCTGACGGTCATAAAACCATAAACGGTACAAGTATAATCCTTTTAACATTATAAATGCATTCAATATAGAATAAAAATTAAGCATTAAAATGCATTTTACGAAAGCACATGAACTTGGCTCCCTGATATATTTCTGTCTTCAGATATTACTTATGGAACCCCAGAAAGACGGACCGATAAGACACATCTTGCGTCGTCAATTCAGCAACAAATTTTGCGAATTATTTCGCAAATAATTTTGCAAACAGTTTTGCGAAATAATTCGCAAAATTTTGTCGCCAAATTGACGACGCAAATGTGTCTTATCGGCCCGTCCTTCTGGGCTTCCATATGTATCAGATGTGGAATCACAAAGTAAAACAGTTAAAAACGGATAAAGGAAATAGAGGAAATTGCAACATTGTAGTATCATCCGCCCCCAGTCATCGTTACACTTCATTTTCATTTACCTTCACCAATATCTGAATATCAATATTAGATTTTTCTTATGTTATATAATTATATAATTATGTTATATAATTATATATTATATAAGTATATTTCTCTTTTGTGCCTGCAGTAATGAATTTGATATTGCATTTGATCACTTTGAAATTTGCAATGATTGAAACATGAATTAGAATAATTTATAATTTGTTTAACTTTTATTCTATTTTTCCTGTAAGATATTCTGTAAGATATTCAATTAATTTTGAATTGTATTAGCATTTTCTTTGGATATTTAATTTTATATTTATTTTGCATTTTGATTGTTAATATTGTTATTTATTGTCTTATCATGACTTTAATGCAAAATGGTCAGCGGCTTTGATGAGCTTTTGTCCCTATATCAATATATTCTGATACTTGAATAAATAAATAAAAATGAATAAATAAATCTTAAAAAAATAAATAAGTATCTAAATGTGTGTATAGAATAAAGTTTGTGAGAGTACAAAATGCATTTTCCCCAAAAGTTCGGGAACTGCACTTCCTCGCACGATCTTTCCATTTATGATCCAAATTGAGCTTAACTTCTGAGTTCCATAGTCCTGCGGTGAAGGTAACTCATCCTCCATCCTATTTCATCATAATGCTTTCTAACATTTTGTTTTAAGTTGAAAATCTATGCATTTTCTTATAATTATTTTCATCTTAAAAAATAGTTAAATTTGCATTATTTTGCTACGCTCGCTCAATACAAACTTCTATAACGATTAAATCTTGACACTGCATGATGAAGTGATATTTACGACGATATATTACAAGCAGTGTATATTCCAATCAATTTATCATTCATTGGAATTAAGTTTTTAATGTACACGGACCCGAAGGAAGACCAGCTCCCCTTGATGGGCGAGCTGAATGTGGGCAATCCGCCGTATTTTCAATTTTAAATGTTGTGATACGGAAATTAATTCAATCAATGTCTCTGCTTTGGCAGGACTACACATTGGAATACAGAATCAATAATTAATGTTACTTATCATACAATTAATGAATGATGTCCCAATTTTGGAAATTTGGGAAAAAAAAATATCTTTTTAAACTTTATTGACATTAGGAGTTAATATTTTTTATGTAAAGAGGAATACATTTATACTATGTAGCAAAGAAATAATGAAAAATCTCGCTTGCTTCGGTCGATCGTTCTGTTTTCTGTCCTGTTCTATCATCACTTTATATTCGGGCATTAAAATGAAGGGCGAACATTAATGATAATCTATTGTACTGTCATTTTTTGTATAAAATTTTGTATCATCAAGCAAGTTATCATCTCATGCACCACAATGATGCCCAATCTTTTTCTCGCCCCCATGACTCACAGAACGCCTGTGTAAAAAATTATAATAATGACAAATAAATAGATAAATAAATAATAATAATAATAATAATAATAATAATAATAATAATAATAATAATAATAATAATAATGATAATGATAATGATAATGATAATGATAATGATAATGATAATGATAATAATAATGATAATGATAATGATAATGATAATAATAGTAATAATAATAGTAATAATAATAATAATAATCACAGATCGACACCGTTTTAACTTATCAGACAACACGGAGCTTTCGGGACACGTGTTAGATCAGCGCGGAGATCATGGGCATTAACACAAAGAGCTGAAATTAATCAAGTCGTATGATTGATTTTGAAAATCTATTGTGTTGCAGGCTTCAAATTGGCACTCAGGTATACGTCCACTTATACTGAGACCAGCAATTCTGCAAAATACTTGATTGTCATTAAACTTCGTCAGCAAATGACGTTCGATATCATGCCTATACTCCAGATGCCTTGTACCACATAGGGTTTCTAAATGACGTATGATGGAGGTTTGAAATCGTGACTGGAAGCAATAGATGCGTTGGTCACGCCCCTAGTCGAAGTATTTCCGTTGGAGGCTTCATCTTGAAAATCTTGCTTGAAATTCGTAATCGATTGCTAATCAACTGCAAATTAGTTGCAAATTTTCATTTGCGCACTGTCTGTGCTTTCGACAAGACGAACATGAAACGATGGTTTTGATTGGTACGTGCCAATCATCTGCACATTTCAATTGAACGTAACTTTCTAGCAACATTCGATTAGGGCAATCACAAGGCTTTGTAATATCCTCAGTTACGCTAACAGCGAGTGCAGTGCACGCCTCGAAGATTTATTTTATTTTGAGGAATGTCACTGTTGGTTGATTCTATAGCACGATATAATGATAATCTATTTCCGTAAAATTAAGTCGAACGCCAATCAAGGCTCCCTTGTAATGAGATTCAAATCGGAACCGGTTTGTGATTGTTGTGTCCACACAATTTAATAAACAGGTACGGATCTATTGTCACATGACCCCTTTTATTTTATGGAAATAGTTTTTATCATGGACATGTAAGATTTTAATCTTCTTCATTGTTTCATGCTGCACTGAGCTCCGGTTTTTGATATCTAAGAATAAGAACAATTGTGGCTAAAAATGCAATTTGTTCCTGGAAATGCATAATTTTCACCATGGAAATGGATCCAAAAGTTTGCTTTTCTCATTCATCAATATTGCCACGCAGCTTCACTTAGCACAGTACTTAAAAATGGGCAGGGTTTTTTGGCACTATCAAAATTTTACCTACTTCATATTTCATATTTCATTTTGTGTTCAATCACATATAAATGATTATCAACCATTACCGTCAATAAGTTGTCGCGCATGCCTAATGATAAACGTGAATCCTCCGAAATGCCATTTTGACATTTTCAGTGAGCGTGAAGAAAGAATTCTTTACATTTTGTTTTTCGTTAATAAATGAAAAAAAAAGAACAAAAAACAATAAATGTCTTTACATTTTGAAATATGTTTATATGTGCAGTAAGGCCTTAGGCTTAAGCATTTTTTTCGCAATTATCAAGGTCGTTTCAGTTTGCAATTTTCTATGCTCATTGGAGAAAGAGTCGGTGTACATGTGTCGTCATTTTTTTAAAGTATATCTCAGGACTTTACCAAGCAGGTAATGATGTGACCCAATTCCAATGTTGAAAATTACTTAGTTTTGAGTTGACTGTGAATTATGTTGAAACGTTAATATTATATTTAAAACAATATACATATATATATTCAAACATCATTAGCAAGAGTGTGATATATGTCTAGCAGGTACTAAAATTATCCCGTTCAAACCAACCCTAGTTGTGTATTCGTTCAGCTTGGATACCCGCAAACTGGATTTTAAGAGCGCTTGACGTCTTGAACGGTTCGGAATTCCAGTTTCACGACTGCTTGTCCCATTCAGACGTGATTTAAACTAGTTTCTATTAAACTGGTTTCCGTTAAAATGGTTTAACGCCGGAAATCGAACCAGATCTATGTTGCAGACGTATTAGATTTCAATGAATAGTTATCAAAGTATTCACTTTTTTGCGTAATAGACATCACCTTCGTAGAATTGCCGATTAGACTTCATAAAGCTTCGAGCCATGAGCTGAATTGATAGTTCGACAGGAAGAAGTGCTTCATGACCCTGTTGGATAAAGTTTGATTGAAACTGTGTCATTGATGGTAAATCCTGTGGATTGTAATACTCATTAGCTATAGCAAATCGTTTTCATGGACGTCGTGGCGGGCGCCGATAAAGATGTAGTCCAGTTGAGGACTGAGTGTTCTGATAGCACAAACCTCTGCATATTCCCTTTTACACTGTACACACAGGGACTGCACAGCACTCAACCACAGAGTCCTTACATAAGGCGCGATCAGAGGGGTATACATATTAGAGGGTTATGTAAGGACTCTGTGGTCGAGTGCTGTGCAGTCCCTGTGTGTACAGTGTAAGTGAATGTGCAGAGGTGGGTGCTATCAGAGTACTCAGTCCTCAAATGGACTAATAAAGATGAAGATATAGATTCGTAATGGTCGGGATGCAGAAATTGATGTGAACGAGCTGATGTATTCACAAATTGCTTTACATGCCTAAATATAATTGTGTACGAAATTAAAAGAATATTTTGCATGTATTCTGGCATATTTTACGTTGAAAATGCCAATCAGCCGTTATTCCTACGGTGCGCTAAATGAATTGCACGGGGGCTGACCGGCCAGGATGGGTGGAGTGATCGGCGGTATTGTCTGCGGCGTGCGAGTTCGCATTCATTTTGTACGTGAAGCAAGTTGTGTTGGGGAACGCGACGCGCGTCGTCATTTTTATTTTGTGATAAACTGGTAATCAAACCATTCTTTAATCGATTTTATTCAAACAAACTATGAACATGCTCCAATTTGCTACTGAAAAACTGCATAACGGTGAAACGTTTACTGCAGCTCACAAAGTAGTTAAATATCTGAAGCGCCATCTCTCATAAAACTGACCTATCGGTTTAAGCTGACTGGGATAATCACAAACTGATTCGGAATGTATCATTCTCCACGGGTTCGCGTCTCGGACACGTCTGTCTGATGGTGATGTTATTTAAGGTCTCTCTCTCTCTCTCTCTCTCTCTCTCTCTCTCTCTCTCTCTCTGGGCCCCCAAAGTCTTAAGTCTAGAAATATTAGATTACACTTTACTCCTCAAAAATTAATTTAAGTCGCCAAAGGCGTAAATATCAAACACCACAAAACTCATTCTCGCTCTCATCACCCACACACTCTCTCTTTTAAAGTTGTCATGGCAAGTTTTATCCCATGCTCTCCTCTTCGTTATTAACATGAACATTTTAATTGTGTTCAAAACTCCCTGAATGGAAACATTGGCCAGCGTCGATATGGTATAGCCAGATAGCTTTGATATTGCTTTCAATGGACGTCCTGCAACATATGTATGTTTTCCTTTGTATATAATGAACAAAAGAAAGATTGTTATTAACGTTGTATATATGCAATTTCCATACGTTTCACAGCAAGTTTGCTCCCCGCAAAATAAATGTAACACAAGCGATATTTGGGCGCGTCGATATCGGCAGCTAATGAGGGATGTATTATCAGTTTTTTCCAGTACTTGTTTGCACCACATGATGTCAGTTGACCAATTGCAATGCTTACAATCTTGAACCCATCTCATGATAATTTATCATACAAGCTTTCTTTTTCCCTCCCTCTTTCCTTCTTTGTTCTCTCAGTTATCCTTGCATCAACTTTGTAACAGAATTCAAACAAAATTATTAAATTAATACACTTTAAAGTTTACAGGATAAATTGATTTCATTCACTATCAGAATACATTGATTTTAGCGAAAATTAATTTCATGAATAAATGCTCTGAAAGATATATCAAATATGTATATATATCGAAAACGTTACATACAGTGCAAGTAAAATATTTTGCTTACCTATTATTACTGTAACTTTAGGACCATAGGATCACAATTTGTTTTAACATTATTCTTTATGTCCAAAGTTTGAACCAATAAATGTTTCTGCATCCATGTATCGAATTGTTGATAAGGGAGGTTTTTAAATTAAAAAAATGTACTAAATTACTTGGACAGAAGTTGATGAAATACACCATAACACGTTGCCAATTTGCATGAAAAATCACAATTGAAATATATCTTTAAAATGTTGATAGCTTTTAAATTTATTGTCCTATCTATTACTCCCACATCTTGTTTTATATTTTCGCCTGTTTTTTTTTTTCGGGGGGCAGCCAGCTAGCCTCTATCTGTTAAAAAAGTTTGGAACATTAATTTGTTTACTCTCCCATTATAGTCAGAACAAAATGTTGGCTGTACATGTCAATGACGTTCAAATGAATAAATTCCAAATTCCAATAGAATTTCCGCTCATGAGAATGAAATTGATATCTAACAATTAGTTCATACCATTATATTAACGACAAATTTATCTAAACAATTCATGTGACAAGAATATCGAAACGCAATGTCAAAAGAAATGTGAGTACATAAATAGAGCATTCAGAGCCTTATCACGTTAAAAAAAAAATATAACACGATATGAACTGTTTCCGAAAAATTAAATAGACAATAGATCCGTACCCCATGTATTCAACTTTGCGGACACAACGATAACAAGCCGGTTCCGATTTCAATAACATTACAAAGAAGCATTGAATTTGCGTTCGACTCAATTTTTCGGAAATAGTCTATATCGTATTATATAGCCATAATCTTTCAATAATGTAAACCTTAGTTCTCCTATTAATACCAAATCTATATTCCAGAGTTCATTCCTTAATGAGGCAAGTGCACTAATGCGCCTCATCCAGCTTATGAATTTTATGAAGAGCAGAAGAGTTTGAAACCTAAAAGTAGACTCACACCTTTGCGTTTTTAGCTTTCGTTGAACCAGCGTTGTTAATTTTGGTCAGACGGTCAGACGGTAGACTAGCGTTCGACGCACGCTACTCGATCGTTCACAAACGCTGAGCCGACGCAGGCTAAAAACGCAAAGGTTTGAGTCGGCCTTTGGTTAATGGGATTTGTCATACAGTTTTATATATTCATAAGATTCAAAGGTACGTGTATTTCTCGTGGTCCTTCTCTTCCCCGTTAATGGGATTTGTCATACAGTTTTATATATTCATAAGATTCAAAGGTACGTGTATTTCTCGTGGTCCTTCTCTTCCTGGTTAATGGGATTTGTCATACAGTTTTATATATTCATAAGATTCAAAGGTACGTGTATTTCTCGTGGTCCTTCTCTTCCCCGTTAATGGGATTTGTCATACAGTTTTATATATTCATAAGATTCAAAGGTACGTGTATTTCTCGTGGTCCTTCTCTTCCCCGTCCGTCGTCAAGTACCCAACATTCGCCCCAACGTTGAATCGCCAACTACTGGACTTGTGAGTATAGATTAATTTCAAGTAACGATCGAAGAGACTCTCGCGGTGCATGTAAGTGGCCACTCAATATTAATATTTTCCTACTGACCCCTCTCCTATCCCACCATTAGATTAATGCCCTGTGTCCTGTTAGATATAAAGTATAATTGTAGTTTTAAGTTAAAGTGGTAAATTGTATTTGAAATTGCCTGTTTAATTATTATTCTTTGGTTTTTAATATTTGTGATCTTGAGCTTTTGGGGGACAGGTCAGTGGCCTGTAAACTAAATAAATTTATAACATACCTTAAATCAAACTGTGTACAGGCGCTTATTTAAATTGTCGCTAAGTCATTTTATTTTCTTCTGTATACTTTTTAATGAACTTTCGAGCACTTTAGGTATTGGATATGTCAATTCATCTGAAGTATATATATGTTCCTGGTAATATTTTACTTCCGACGAAGAATGTCAAAAATGAACATGACAACCCCAAGCTTATGTTAACTGACAACATATTGGCCAACCCAGAAAATAACGATTTATCTTTAAAGCCCAAGTATAGTTTTGGTAAAGATAAAGAAATTCAAATTTTGGGGGTGTTTATCATGACATATGATTCTTAAACACATTTTGAGACCATAACATATCTTTTTACGAACTGATTCTTTTGAAAAAATGAATTTGACCGTTAAATCATATTAAGCGCCCTCTCTTGGTTATAACAATCTTTTACTTGTTATCGGGCACATACAAATTCATTTCCGGGATTTGAAAATAGAAAGATAAAACAGGATGCACAACACTAAAATTCTGAAAGTTTCATCCAATTCTATGCATGATTAATATATTTTACCAAGAAAAAAAATATTGAATTAGTATCGGGGGACACGCCACTGAAATATTTTTTTACATTTTAGGTTTATAACTTTGCCCAAACTCGTTAATTTTTCGCACAATCTTTTGTGCAACATGTTCATGATACTATACAATGTGGCGATAAAAATGTTCGCTTTTACCATAACTTTACTTGGACTTTAAATGAATGTATTTCCTCGTTCAATTGCATTTTCCAATCATTATATATATTAAGAAAAACCTTCTAAATTAGCCCCTTAAATCTTTGAATGTAAATCCCCTGTAAGGATTATTTAGATATATATTTCACAGAATGTTTGTTAAACAACGTGAATGCATTTGCTCCCAACAAAATTGAATAAATCTTGATTTCAGGCATCACATGGGATTATGTATATATATCACAGCTATGTCTTGAAAATGAACAGCAAAGCCCCCGTGTTTTTACCAAGTGACAGGAGTCAAAGTGTAATAGTGCACAAAATCATATACAAATTCATAAAAACGTGGTCTTCTGTTTACGATTTGAACACATGTCAATATGACACCAATGTTGCTTTCTGGGAATTAATGTCTTTGTTTTCATCATGTAAGAGCATATTTTGGCTATCGTCACTTTGTGTAAACACGGATTAATAGTTTTATTCCAGTTTAAACAAATGATCGTAACTCTTAAACAAAAGTATGTCTTCTAAACAAGGTTCTTTAGACCTGGTGCAAACCTGTATAATGGAAGATACCTCTATAGCATGTTGGACATGTCTCAACTGGGGGTCTAACAAATGGCCGAAACGTGCCGATTGAAGAGTACCAACGAGTGCGGAATAGCTACTCTTCGGCAATCTTTGGCACCCTTCGGCACTCTTTGGCTTCTATCATGACCGTCAACTGGCGGTTAATATGTCAAATCTGTTTGTTCACTTGTAAGATTCCGAAAACTATTTACGGGAGACAGAAGTAAACTATTTTTCCTTTCTACTTCATACTCTAAAAGATTGACCGCTGAATCTCCCGGCGAAAGGCATTCGCTATTTAGTATAGTGGACTCGAAAAGTGACAAATATTTATTCTGCAGGAGAGGGTTCAGAGTCAATGACGGGATGGGGAGTTCAGTTTACCCGAATCACTTATGCTCGCTTCAATCCGCACTCCACCATTACAAAAAATAGAATCTGATGATGCGTTGGAAAACATGCACGAAGCTGGTCGGGTTGATCTACGAGTGTTGATCCCGGCTCGTCGGAACCTTCTCTCTGGGCATGGTTCAGACGGTGGATGGATGGTAGGGGTACTTGCACACCTGATCAGTTCACCGGAAGAGACATAGTCATTAGCCATCAGGTACCCCATACCTTCAGCCGTAGCGTCATAGAGCAAAGAGCTACAACGATCAGATCCCGATAGGTTGGTCTGACCTAAATCGACTGTCGGTCTGCCGTTAAAGGTTTTCAGGTTGTCCAGTGATTTTCTCAACCTCGGGTCATGTGCTATGCTCAACATGGAGACACATTTTTCGATTGACCTGTTTGATTTCACACTTGGATTCTTTGAATGACTCTGCCTGTTGTGAGGTTTTGGTAGCCTCGTCCTGTGGGGGAGTTCTGGAGATGTCCACGCGACTTTCACTCGTGATTTCAGCAAGGGTAGTTTCTTATCGTCTGTGGTCGTAGTTCGCGGTAAACGCACCGTCGTGTTTTTCTTGACATGATTCTGTGATTCAAGAGGTTGGTTGAGAGTGAGCCGTTTTGATGGAGTCCGGAAACGTGCCTCTTGTCGTGAACTCTGGTAGAGACAAGGCTCAGAATGCTTCAGTGCTAGATCATTATTCAAAAGACGATTCGGCACTGATCGGCATGTGTCTCCTGGTGTCGCATGGTAGACCATGCGAGTCGGGAGAGAATTAACTCGAATGACGTCGCATTTATCATCATCTAAACTTTCACTCACACGCTGCACTACAAAGGACGCAGCATTGGTGAGAATATCGTTGATTTTGTTCTGTGTTTCATCCTCGGATTCGCTATCGGACTGATATGAGAGAATGTCCTCATCGGTCCCTCTGGTCGCAATCCCATGACTTGTATAATAGCAATCTTGCAGACAACTGCACTCAGATAAACTCGTCGGATCGTGTTTGTCACTGTGAATGAATATTGAAGGTGTGATATTGATCACGGGACGGTACTTGATAAAACAACGATTATTGGATCCCGAGTTCAGGCATTCGATGGGTTTATCATCGATTGAACTGGCACTGTCTTTTTTGTCCTTCATTTTTCCTTTAGTTTTCACTGGAAATCTCTTGAACGACGCCTTATCTTTTACATCCATACTGCCAAATGATGATGATTCTGCTGTAGAAATATTCGGTTAACCCTTGGGTAGAAAGGTTTCATTCTGTAATAGATATAAAAGAAGATTCGTAGAAATAACATTACACCTTCTAAAATTGTCCACGAAAATAATAGACAATATAACATAATAAAAAAACAATTATGACAAATATATTATAACAAACATAATTATTATTCATTATTGTAATTGTATTGTAATGGCCGACTCACACCTTCTCGTTTTAACCTGTATTGTAATAATAAACACTATAAGGTATTAGTGTAATCTATTTGCATAAATAGACAGATAATTTCTTTTCTCTGATCTTTATTTACATGCATCAACAGATTGCTCTCAGACAATTGGTCAGCATCTAATTATTTTCAACCGTACAGAATGCGGTCGCAAATAATCAAAAGTTTTGGACACTTTGAAAATGAAAATTCAACACAAAAATCATATTTGTATAAACGCAATTCATGATACGGAAACAATAATAACTTGAGATATGATACCCCCTCTATTGACATAGTGTGTTGGTAAAAAAATCGATTTAATCAACTTAATATATACATGAAAATAATGACATTAGTTTAAATCTCAGGAACTAGACATAGAAAGGCAGTGCTGGAACGGTTTTGTTATACAAAGTTTCGAATGGAAACTTTGTCTTTAAATATTAGCTTGTCATGTAAACCTTTATGACGAAAGCGTCCCAACACGATTGACAATGCTCACCTTTTGAATGTTTCGGTAAACCAGGATGTATCTTGTTCAGGAAAAGTGTAAGACTGGTTTGTTTCAATGTTTCCAGACGGCACAGTTACTTTGATAAACTCATTGCTTTTTTGTGAAGAGCTTCAAGCCAATTTGCCTTATATATTGCCAATTATTTTCTTCGACGTCTGACGGTGGATTGCTACATTGCGTCACTTCATTGCATATTACATACGATCATGGAGTTCTGAGCGAATTGCTCTTGCTGACGTCACAGGGAAGACATATAAAGTAAGATGGGCGTTCTTCTAATCGAAATTTAATATCAATTGCTTTTTCTTTTAAGTTTTGATCTTTTAGCCGAACTCTGACATTATTTAGCTATTGCTTTACTAGAAGCATGATGAACCGTGCTAGAAGCATCGCTGGACTTTAAAGGCACTATATGGTGCCATACTATAAGAAAGTGTTTCAAGTATCCCATCGCCCAGTTAATTTGACATTAATATTTTATATTATATGTCATGTCGTGAAGAGTATTATAATAAAGGCATCTTCCATCATGGAATCAGAGACCAAGTGTACGAAATCATCCTGGTCTTGCTAAGACGTCTTAACTTCTTGTCCCACCCTAATAACATAGACACAAACGTTGACATGTTTATGTTCTGAGAGTTGCACAAGAAGCTCTTCATGATTTGGCAAACTACGCTGCAAAGAGTGTCTATATTATGCGGGGGGGGGGGGGGGGCTGCAGCCCCATTTTTATTTAATGTGTGCAATGCTATAGGAGTGTGTAAAAATGGTCATAACCTCCTCCCGGCCCACTTTTAAAAATATTCCAAAGTCCCTGTTACGGTAGATAGCTCCACCATTGGACTTACGGAGTCAAAGACATATTATACAGTATAACGAGGTGCTTTGGACCATAAAAAATACCTTGTTATAGCAGTAATCTCTTTATAGCAGAGTTAAAGAAACAAGAAATTATTAAGAGCTGGGGCTAGATTATTTACCTCTTTTAATCAGACGTTTTGTTATATCAGATCTCTTTATACCGAGTTTCCACTATAGTTACATTGGGCATAATACAGAGTGGGTTAAAATAATGTCCCATAGTTTTGAAGAACGGAGATAATTATTGTGATGAATATAACAGCAATCAACCCTCCAAATTATGTAACCCTTTGTGTGTGATTAATTGTACAAATTACTGAAAAAAACAAAGACATAAAAACATTCTTCCAAAATATTCAAGATCCCATTTGCGCCAAGTGGCTAGGTGAACATGAAAATAGATTTTAACAGACAGACGCACACACAGACACAAAAATGATTTGAAGAAAAAAAAGGAGGGTAAGCTTACGATCTATTAGCAGAATTATAATCATCAGCAAAATGACAAGGAATGAATTGCCGAACAAGTTAACGTGTATGCATAATGTTCTAGAACGATTTTATAAGTCATACTTTATGAATAATGAATACCTACAAATTTAGCTTATCGTCGGCGTTCCCAACGTAGGCCTACATAAAAAATACAAAGACTTTGCTAAAAATCATCATCAATGATTTTATAATTGATGTAATTTTTTTTAAATCTATCGAACAGTAGACATTTTGGAAATTATCATTAGAGTAATTGATTCCAAAGACAAAGGTCAATAGAAAAGACTCGATTGCCATATTTGTTTCAGAGAGTTTCCTGGACTGACACCTTTCTCGAATTGTTTTGGGTGAAAAAATACACAGATAATATAATATTGGACAATCATGTCTGGAAAATATGAAGAAGTATGTATTGAATTTGGAAAAAGTGAAATCAAACAGTGTACGGTATGTGACCATAATCAGGAGTTGAATTCAAGCATCGTAACATTCCCCTAAATACACTGGCTACATTTAAGAGATTAAGTAAACAATATCTGTTTGACAAACTGAAAAAATAAGCATAAATGACTGTGTTCAAAACATATGTAAGATTATTAAGAAAGAGGAGAACATGTATGTGTATGCGAATGTGTGTGTGTGTGTGTGTATGTGTGTATATGTGTGTATTTTTGTGGTACAGTGGAAGTTCGGTGTAACGAAGTGCTTGGGACCAGCGGAAATAACTTGCTGTAGCGGTGATCTTGTTATGGCAGGGTTGTAGAACAATAAGGTGCTAGCTGGAACCAAATTTTTACCTCTCTATATCAGGAATTTCGTTATATCAGATTTCTGTATACCTAGCTTCCACTGTAATGGAGGGACAAATTTGTCCACTCCTTTGACTGCACATAAGTTATATTCATTGTAAATATACATTGCATTATAAATTACTAGTTTTATCATCTTACTGTTTGTAATTGTAGGGGCCCCGTCCACAAGCTGTGCTTATTTAGGGTCCCAAACCTATCATTCTGATTTTTCTTGCTATTTCAAATGTACTTATATTGTGTCTCATTTGGTTTGAATAAATAAACTATACTATACTATACTACTATACTATACTTTAATGCGGAATGGCGCTTAAATTGCTTGGAAGAGTACGAATCAGTTCATAAAACAAATGCGAAATGAGATTGAAAATGGCCTCTATACTCATGATATTGATGTATCTTAATCAGATATATTCTAATTTCATTGGCATGATTGGTGTAATTTTTTAGCTTGTTTCATTTACGAAGCAAAACCAACGGCTCAAATCATGGGGGAAGGGGGGGGGGGGGCATCGGCCAACAAAATTAAGGAACATTATCCCATGTCCCCCTCCTTCCTTTCTTTTGCCCCCTCCCCACTTCAACTCATAATGTTCTGCTGTTTCCTACATATTTTCAATACGAGGGTGATATTAGTTCAGATTCTAAACGATTTTTTGAGAGTGCGATATATATCCTCCCGATCAATTTTCTTTCCACTGCTGCCAGACCGAGAGAGGGCGCGACCCCGAGGATTCACGGGTGACGAACCCAAAATTCTTGCGTTCTGTATAAAGATATGATCACGCCATCTATCGGTCGCGCTGGTATGGTGGGTATATTAGATGATTTGGGTGCAGAGAAATTATGAAACCGTTCAGAATCTGAACTAGGGTGGTATGTGCAAATCGTTATATCAAGAAAGGCCACTTCCGATTGCGTATACACCGATTACCATGGCAACGGTGTTAAGGGTTAAACTAAACACGATCCTCAAAGGATCACAGTCAGTATATGACAGAGATGAAATTGAGAATGTAGGTAATCTGACGACATTCGTAAAAATTATCAAAGGTAAATTTGCTACTGTGTCATGATATGGATCGTATACGAATAGAAAACACGCCCGTATCCCGAAATATTGTTTCCGTGATTCGATGAATGCTGTTTCCTCGTTTCGATTGTCCATTATTACAATTGTCTTGCAAAGATATACACCTGCATTATTTATGGCATGTAGGTCATCATACGATAATTAACTATAACTGTTAACAAGAATTTGAACGAAACAAGGAAAAACTGGCAAAAGAAAATTTCAAAGAACTAATGCCCATATTATTGCAAATATCAAATCACCGTACGTTTATGACTAATCAAGTATTAGAGTTTCAGTTCAAAAGAATTTGAACAAAACAAGGAAAAAACTGACAAAAGAAAATTTTATCAAATCAATGCCTATATGGAAATCAGTATATCAAAATACATTTCAACTATTTTAGTTTCAATTCAAAGAATTTGAACGGTACAAAGAAAAACTGACAAAATAAATTATATTATATTTATGGATAACCAAGTATTATAGTTTGGATTAAAAAGAATTTGAAAGAGACAAGGAATATCTGAAACAAGTAAATTAGAACAAATAAATGCCTTGAACGGTTACTCCATGCCAAAAATAAATTGCTCTGATTAAAAGCACAAAAATTGGACGAACATTTTAGCAAACTTGCAACTTTAGATCACATGACATCAAATAGTGATAACGTAGGTTCGTTACGTCTCTCCATTTGGCTTGTTATATATAATTGCTTTTTAATCCCTTGCTTTTTTATATTCCTTAGAGCAAATCACTATTTGTTGATGGACAATGTTCAATATATATTCAGCAATTATAATCAAGGAATGTATAGCGTCAAAATGAGTTTTATATCAAATATGAACTGATAGATTTTGGACTAGATATGATTTTAATAAACAATCAATAATAAGAAGATTTATTCATATGACAAATTGCTCTAATGTAAAAAAAAAAATTGGACACTATACTTCAATGACATATCTACCTCTAGTGATTTAAATTATACTATAAATTGATAGCATAAATATGAAAATTTATATTACTTTATGTATTTTCTTTTATATTATATTGTTTTTGTACAATTTATTATGTTTGTTATTGTTTTTAAAATCCTATTTTCTGTTTTGTTTGTGTATTTTTGTCATTGTAAATCTAAAAGTGAAAAAAAATATTCCTTAACCAGAATTTAGAGTGTTAACTGTAAATTTGCTGTCGTGTAAGCGTAATTATGATACAAAATACATGTATCTTATTGAATATATTGTTTATTGAAATCCTATTTATCCATATGATATTGTTATGTTTTCTCTATGAACAATATTTCGGAAGTTATAATCAATATATATATTCGACTAATAAATTCGTCGAGAAAAGGAATGATTTTTGTGCCCTATGGCTTTTAAACAGAGCATAAAATGCAAAGATATATAATACACTGATTCTAGAGAAGTTACAAACTTACGTCATCAACACATTATGTCACGTGACCCAAGGTTGCTAATGTCCTAAAAATATAACTGTTTAACAATTTTTGATAGTTTTCAAATATTTATAACTTTCTTATTTGTTGTCCGCTTTCGCCGCTCAAACTTTGTTTGATCTGTTTTTCTGATTTTTGCGCTTCCTATTAAAGCAAGAAATGTTTGGCTTGGAGTCCACCTTTAAATAGTAAATCATCATATTTACGGATAACCAAGTAGGCCTTCTACAGTTTCGCTTTAAGAAAAGAATTTGAAGAAAACAAGGAAAACCTGTCAAAAGAGAATTATACCAAACTAATGCCTGTATCCTCATGTTTGATATTTTCATGATCTAACTCAATAAATGATTTTAAAAACGTTGTGTCACAGAAATTTGGAACATATTGCGATAATCAAATGAGAATCAGTAAAGTTATTTAAATTTCATTAAAACAAATTAGGGGAAAACAGAATAAAAAGAAATTGGCGTTTCAACCAATTCAATTCTTAGAAAATTACCAATTACAGCAAGATTTATTGCGGAATAATAATAATAATAATAGATGCAATTTATATAGCGCAGAAAATTAAATTATTATATAAATGGATCAATTCTGAAATGCTCTTAAAGACAAATATTTGCGTTATAGTTCAAAATAATCTGAACAGAAGAATTATCAGACTGAAAATAACATAATCCACAATCGATTCCTTTACCATGGCATAATTCATCATGTTAAAATTATTTTATTCATTGACATGCAAAATATGTCTGATCATATGTGAAGAAAAATTGGAGTGGAGAACACACTAAAGAAAGATGTGTAAAAGTTTACTCAATATTGGGTAAACAGGGAACATGTATGTCAGCTGAGTAATATTTTGCGCCATAATGGGTAAAAGTTCGCACAACGTTGGGTTAAATTTGTTAACTCTACACAAAATTGAGTACATTCTTGCTCGATAGGGTGAGAAATATTACCCAACTGATCTGACATGCATGTTCCCTTTTTACACAATACCGTATTGAGTCAACTCGCGAGTATAAAAACGGATAATTTAGGAGTGAGGCGAAAAGTGTAATACTGAAAGTCACTTGTGTTCAACTCTCAGGAAGATATTCATAAAAACAAACAGAAAATTAATAGCAATCAAAGATATAAGATGTAGATTTCTAAAATCTTATCAGGTTTCTGCTTCTTTTAATAACAATCACTTCATGAATATTCAAGTAATATCTATCAAACTAAACACAGTATACAACGACAAAGACATCAACAAGAAAGGGGTGTACATTCTTTTTTAGTGGGGGGTGTCTGATAACAAAATTTGATATTTATAAACTATGGGTTTCTTAATAGATTGAGAATCGAAATAAGCATAATATCATATTCTATGATTGAGTGAAAAGTCTGAACATCCATTTCAGAAAAGCGGCATTTTTCAAAAGTCACAAGGGAATTTTCGTGCGAACCACGTACCAAATTTATGTAATTGATGGTTCTCAGATAAAATGAAATAAACAAAATTGACGCATTAATGAGCATACTTAAAAAGTAATTTTCAACGCCTTAGCTATGATTTTTGAGAAAATATCAGTGGGTAGTGCATTTTCTGCCATTTGACTTTAAAAATGTCCAGACAGATATATGATAGGATCTTATTACAAAACAGACTTGTAACATGCATCCGAATGAACATTCGCCCATTTGGGTCAATTTATACCATAAAAGGGGATTTCTTGACTTGACATTACATCCCGTTAAAAAGCTGTGCAACATTCATTGAGGG
>BQKZ01000918.1:0-36023 GCA_036244855.1 Temnopleurus reevesii
AGCCTTGCTTCAGGCCACACCTTGGGCGTCGGTACCTACATAGGTTCCATATACTTTCTCCAATTGCACCTGGCTTTGTTGTAAACAACAAGTGTGGGTCAGTTATGGATATTTTCCCTCACGGTCTGATATGTTTTTTATCCATGGTGTCTTGAAATACAATCCAATGCCTACAAGATTGGCTTGCTGAAATAGTATGTGTTAATCAATATACATGTATCATGATTATGGTTACACCCCCCCCCCCCTTCTCCCTTTATTCAGCCCTACCCCTCCCTACCCCTCCCTCCCCTCTCTCTCTCTCTACCCCCACATACAACATGTCCCATACAGACTATTGAGAAAGCAGAACTTCTTTTCAAGTTATAAATACATTTCTTTGAATTAGTGGAATGTTTGACTGTAATTTCATTTGTCTCTCTTTTATTTTATTTTTTTTAAGGGGGGGGGGGGAGTTGGGGTCAATCTGGAGAGAGTTTTATCTTAAACATGAAGAAGTACTCAAATTAAATTAAATAAATTTCATTACTTATAAATCAGATTTAAAGTCTTTTCTGTTTGTTTGCTTTTAGATGTGTAAAACATAGAATCAATGACCTTTTTTATTGTATTCAATACGCAATTTTCATTGGATCTATCAGATGTTGGTGCCTGTGTATTATTGTAACTGCGTTTCATTTTGTTGATGGATTTGTACCATTAAACAAAATTTCATTTTTTTTGTTCTAATTAATGCAAAGACCTTGTTTTACATGTACGGTAATTGGAGTGATAAAATGATAAGAGAGGGAAAACAAAAAAGTAAGAATGGACATCAGAAAATCAGACTCAAAAACGTTCCTTTCTATGTACATGCGGTCAGGTAGGGAAAAAAAATTGTTTGGATGCCCTCAACTGACTGACCCTCTGAAAATGGATCAACCTGAACTTTATTCCTTTTCCGTTTTTTTTTTCACTTGAGTAGAAAAAAAATCACAGTAAAACTGGAGGAAAACGTGTGAAATAAAACATGAAAAGACATTTTTATAGCATTTTTTCAATTCTTAGTCTTATTTTCTACATGAAATCTGTTCAACAATGCAGAAAAAAAAGAATAAGCCAGAGAAAGCCAAAGCCAAAGAAAAATTCTGACCGACAGACCGAAACAATTTTTCAAGAAAGTCATTCTTAGACATTCATTTTTTTTTGGGGGGGGGGGGATGTCTAATTGTAGTGATGTAGAAAGGAAAATCATAATCATTTTAGAGAAACACCAGCAAATTTTTATACAAACTTTATGCATTGAAATCATTATATCTGTCTGCATTTAATATTGAAACAGTTGTTATTTTTCTTCTCTCATTATCCATGGATCAAGATATTTTTTTTTATTGAGAGTTCACTGCAGCCCAACCTATCCCTTTACATACAAGGACCCTTGAATGATTTTTTTGTTTACTCTTTTGTCTTCCAATTCTTTCCTTATCAAACGTCCTTATATACTACACTCATGCTAAGAATAGGTTTACAAAGGGCAGAAGTTTAACCCTGAATTGGGAATAAAAAGGTAGAGGTTTTTTCCTATTGTTCCCTGGTTTTCAAATCAGTCAAAGCTGACTGAGCCGTGTCAGAGTGTGTAAAAGGGCCGTTGTCTCAATTGCTCTTTGAACCATTCATAGAGCTATTGTTATGGAGCCGAGCATGAATACACACAGACATACACACACATACTCGCATCCATTGGTATCCGATACCAGAGCCCAATGCACCTGTATGGGGAGGTTCGTTACACACACTCCCACCCCTTAGCATTGGCTGTATGGCATACCAAACACACAATAGCCCTGTATAACGCTGTGTGTACCTCACACTCGTATACACCACACTGTGTACCACTCTGTGCGTTTGCCAGCGATCAACTACGATTGACTTGTCTGCGATTTGTCAGCCTACTACCAGTCAATTTTTTTCGAATCAACTCCAGCTCCCTCAGACCCAAACAAATCTGCAAATTGCTGTCGAGGAGAGCAGATCGGATTAAAACTCGGAGAAAAGATAACCTTCATCTCGGACTTGAGAGCCATCTTTATCCCGTCTGACTGGATTTTGGATGATATTATCACTGCTGAATGCGATAACTCCATTAGATTAGGGTTGTCACTAGAGGAGGAAGAAGCATTGCACGATTTTGGATAAGTGGGACTGGTTGTACAATTTGGATTTATGAAGGAGGCTTCAGCTGATTGTCATTAACCCCATTGCAGCCAGAATACTTGGATAAAGTTGAGGTGCATTTTTGAGAATCAAATCAGAGTTTGCTGTTTCTGTTTGGTTGTATATTTTCATGTGAAATAAGTCAAAATGCCTGGACGTCAACCCTACAAACAGGTATGTGTGATTTCTTCTCATGCAAGTTAAACAGGAAATAATATTTAGAGTTGTTGTTTTGATTGCGATGATTGCTATGTGGTAGTGTTAGTGGTAGTGATGATGCTTTCATTGTGGTTTCTGATGACTGAACTAGTTAAATGTATTTTAATGTTGATTTGACTTTTTTTTTGTTTCAGAAAATTTGCAAGAGATATACATGTACTTTACTGTAAATTAGTGACGAAAAACAAACAAATGATTCCTGAATGAACTCTTTTTTTTTTTGCTTTTCACTTTGAAAAAAAAAGTTCACAGTAAAATTACACGAAATATAAAAAAATACATCACAAATGAACATGCGAAATGAATCCTGGAAGTCATTTACAAACGTTTTAGGGCTTTTTCCTCCACTCTTTTTGTTTCTACATGAAATCTGCCTCCCTCTCCCCCCCCCCCAAAAAAAAAAGAAAACCCTTTTTTTTTTCAACCGACAGATGAAATTTCAAAAAAAAAGTCATTCTTATCTGAACAATTATTTTTTGTGGCTTTGGTCCTTCAAAAGGAGTACATGTATATGCAAATATTTTGGCGTAAATTATCATGTTCTTGACAATGCTTACTAATGCGCATTTGTCGGAATAGAAATTTTTGCGAGGCTAAGAACAGAAAATTAGGATAATAAAACCATTTCAAAGAAATATTGCCTGCAGGGTGCCAAAAGAATTTTTTTCACTAGTTACTCAGTTGGGCAACCAAGTTTCCAAGTCACTTGCCTGAACAAAATTTCCTTTTCCCCAAATTGATGGCCTATGCCAATTTGTACATTTAGATGAAAACTAGAAAAAGCTGCTATTTGCCCTTTCGGGCAAGTGACAATTTTATTTACATGCCCGACAGCTTCAGTTTGTTGTCCGGGCATGTGGGCAAGTGGGTTTGTAGCGTCCTGGCCTGTAATAAATAAAGTATAGGCCTACATGTAGTATGTTTAGAATGTGGCTGGCAGTCAAGGCCTGTTATATCTGCATTCCATATCCAGCCTACTGCTTTCTGTTTGGATCAATAAAAGAAATGACATCATGTCTTCTACGTAAGTAGTCTACCCGCAAACCTTGTCCAATACATAGTTCTACATATAGCCTACAAGTTGAGCAGACAATATTATGTTTTATAAGAATGTCTTTTATCATTCGTTTCTGTTCTGTTCAATAAAAGAAATGACATCATGTCTTCTACGTAGGTAGTCTACCCGCAAACCTTGCCCAATACATACATGTAGATCTACATATATACAAGTTGAGCAGAAAATATTATGTTTTATAAAAATGTCTTTTATCATTAGTTTATGTTTTGATCAATAAAAGAAATGATATCATGTCTTCTAATACATAGTCTATCTGCAAGCCTTGCCCAATACATAGATCTACATGTACAAGTTGAGCAGGAAATATTATGTTTTATTGAAATGTCTTTTATAAGTTATTTGAGCAGCATTTGAGCTGGATAGAGAAGAAATTAGAGATGTTTATGTTTATGTCCAAAATATCAGCACCTTCCAGTTTTAATGTTTTAAAGTGGTAAACACACTTTCCTATTGTATTCTTTGATAGAAATTGAACAAAGTGTTTATGAGTGAGGCCAATTCGTATACTCATAGATTCAAATTTATGTATGGTTCGCGCCAACGAGTGCAGTTTTACGGCATTCCTCCTTGTTGAGATAGCTTTGTTTTAAAAATAAACGAAAAATGAAAGCAAAAAGTAAACATAGAGTGAGAGCAAAAATAAACAAAATGTGAAAGTAATTAAAGACAAAATCCAAACAACTTACATGTATGTTAATTTTGTCACCCCAGTATCCCCACTCACCCCACATTTCCCGTTATATTGCGGATGTTTTTATCATAAAAAGTAGAGTCTTTAACCATAGACTATTCGGAGGAAGAGAATATTGGGTATGGCAGTGATGTGGTATGACTTTTCTCTTCAATAAATTGAACTTTAATAGTTCTCCATCAAGCTGCAAACTTTTCTATTGACAATATCACATGGTTTTTCCGACAATGATGGAATACTAAATGCCAAATCTCATTTTCATCCGTCAGACAGCATTTTATGCTTTTAACAAATTGACTACGGTAGACTGAATATATTGTAGGACAGGATGAGAATGATAGATGTGTGGTGTCTGAATCGAGATGAATGTATAGAGAATTCATTCTAGCATTGATTAATGGGGGAATTTCTTTTATCTAGGAGGGATTTCCCTTTTTATGTTTTTTTTTATTGCACCGTGTATTTGATTGTATTGATTTTCATATGTCTAATACAATGAAGCGTGCAGTTGATGACTGTCATCTTAAACCAGTATTCTAATAGACTTCTAGTTTGTTGAATGATTAGGATAATAATTTTGTATTAATGCTTTTGTAATAACGCTCTTATCAGTAGTTCTGTAAGAGTTCTTTGTAAGAATCAATTATTGTTATGATTATTATTATTAGCTTATCTGCGGAATAAGGCACATTTCTGTGCTATAAAATAGGCACTTAAGGGGAAAACCACAATACAGCGAAAATATCGTTTCGCTGTAGCGTTTTCACAAGCTACATCTCGGAAAATAGTAACGTAATAGCGCCATCTACGGTATGTAGTGAGAGAGGCGGTCCTGTTACGTGGTAAGAAAACGGAACATACCATGTAGTCCACGGAATAGGGGTGAACAAAATGGGCGAAGTTGGGGGAGTTATATTTACTGTTAGCATAACTGCGGAATGGGGGCACCCCAATAATAAAATTTTGAAAGATGCAAATTTTCAAAAAATCTTTAAAAATGCACATTTGTTTCAAACTTGTATTTTTATACATAAACGACTTAAAGACATCAAAAGGAAGTCCCTGTGATGATTTTTCTTTAAATATTCATTGTTTTGTGACTGTTATGAGCAAATTCATATTTGCGCCTTTTAGAACACAATTTAGCAATTCCCCTTTTTCCGCAGATAGTGTTATTATTATTATTATTATTATTATTATTATTATTATTCATGCAGATTTCCAAGGAATTTGCCAGCAGAATCATACAACGCTAATAATACAGTTTATAATAATAATGTTACCAGTCGTCAAGATTGTTATTAGATTATGCATGGCTGCAATCTCACACAGAAAATTGTGCCTTTTTGTCATGCTTAAGGTCACATAATGCCCCCCACCCCGAAATATTTTATAATTGTTTTAATAGAATATTTCTAAAGCTATTGGTATTTCAATATGTTATGTGAGCTGTACATGTATAAGTGGGTAACTACAATGAGCAATGAAATGACTCAGAATGTCAGCAGATATGATATTGATTTTTTTTTCAAATGAACCTAAAAAGTCAGGTTGTTGGCATGGAAACCAAGCACCTCTGATATGCTTGTACAAAATGAAGATACAAGTGTATATTATGTATACTGACATTCTACTGTAGATTTAAATACACATTAATTCTATCTTATCAATATTCCACCATTACTTTTCATAGAATATGTTTTTCCTGCATTCCTCACAGGCTTATTCCTATCTTTTAAAGAACTAATCAAAAATTCAATCTCTTTTTGCTCAGTAATTTGCTACTGTAAATTTGTCATTGACACTTTTATCTAATCATTGAAATTCTTCTCATATCACACGACACAGGGTCCCCCTAAACTGTTGTCCTTTGCTATGTATGTACTGCTCTTTTTTAATGTATGGTACCTGTCCAAGTAAATACGATTGTACAAACTGTGTGTTCTTCAAATATAGACAGGTTGGATTTGCTTTATTTACACGTAAGGATAAGTTTAAACAGACCTTTAGAGTTTAATTATTAACTCGTTCCCCAGTGACTCTGTATGAGGAATTTAACAACATATCAAAACATTGCATATATGTACATGTACATGATCAGATATCATAATTTCTGTATTATTCTTGAAGGGTTGCCATGAAAGACGATGAGGTGTAAAATTTTCCTTCTATTCTGGACACAATATCTGGGTTCACTAAAAGATGCCAAATTCTCAATACACAAAGGTTGTTCTTGACATTCCGAAAGTTTGCCAAGACTTGCCTGACATTGCAACAAATAATAATGCAAACTACATTCCAAGTACTGTAGTTCAATTGTTACTACGGAGTTTAAGCAGTGAGTACGGAAGGGCTGATCAGGACGTTATTTCTAAAGCGAGTTGAAATCTAGCGGGCATTCTCGACCTTAGCGGCCCGCTAGACTTTCCCGCGCTTGAGAAATAACGTCCTGTTCGGCCCTTCCGTACTCATTGCTAAAACTCCGTATTAGCTTGTTTAAGGAATACTGCTTAACAACGTTTGTTGGAAGGAGACGTGCATAAATTCAAATCTAGTAGTGAACCGGCCTTTTATTGTATTGTGTCTGTGAAAAAGTTTATAATATCCTAATTCAATTCATTCTCTAGTTCAGGTATTGCATTAATCAACAAAAGCTTTTGATGACATACATGTATCATTTAGATTCTCCATCCAAAGTCACTTCATGCAAATGATAATAATATATTCATTTCCATTTTCAAAATAATCAATTGCTTTTTAGATATGATTAATAGTGCATGTAGTTGATGAAACTCCAATATCATTTTCTAATTGGAGTGTATTAAAATGATTACAGTGTATTGTTGTGAAATCGGACCATAGTCATGCTGTCGATAAATGACAATTTTATTGGGTAGGAAACGAGGAAGAATCGGTCAGCACCAAATTGATTTTCCCCTCGAATAATCAACCCCCATAGTTCTGCGTTTAAGAGATAATCCCCTTTTAGTGGGGAATCCATTAGGGGATGGGGAGTGTGAGGTTTGAAATTAAAGTACCTGATCTTGAGGGCATTTGGTGTAGCGTTAATTAGAATGGTCCGGCATAAAGCTCGTCACATGATGTGTGATGTATTTCATACTGTTTTATCACGCATTTTGAATTTGGATCACAACATCTACATGAAGGATCTTTGTCTATTGGGTGGGGGGTTCAAAGCTAGTGGGGCTAAATTTGAGGTAAAAAAGGTGCCAAAGGAGTGGTAGACCTTTTTTTTTCGCTTGTTAGCTGCTTGAAAGGGGGGGGGGAGGGCAAAAAGTGGAACCACCTCAGTTTCAAAATCTTGGATGGGTGTATGGGTCTGCTTTTGTAGAAAAACATCTCAAAAGTCCTTAGATTTTCAATATTATTGCCCCTTTACATATGTGTGAGCCAACATAGATAGACATGACGATTAATGCCAGCCTCAAAAAGATGTGCCCTAAATATAGATGACAATTTAGCCAAAATTAAAATCCCTACAGTGTACCACCTAAAATGTAGGAATCTAATCAATACTTTTGCTAGGAAAGCCGTGAAGTTGTATTTCCCAATAGTGAAAGACGAAATAATTATGGTGCCTAAAGTTTTGAGATATGCAATTACCTGTACATAATTAATTACAAGTATTAAAAAAACCCTAGTACATGAACAAAAAAGGAAAATGTCATCCTCTAAATTACCATTATCAAGGGAACAAATATTGCTTCTGGGGCCTGTAACATAAAACATGTAATTAAACTTACGATAAATATTTATGGTACATGTAAGTCAATGGCAAAACATGTACCATAGAGATACGGTTAATTGCGAAATTTATCGTATCTCTTTTATGCTACAGGCCACTGATATAATTGCAAACATGAAGCAAATCAATATGTGATTATAGCTACTAATTGAACCAGGCTCTACTATACTCAAGTGTTTTCTGCATCACTCAACTGTACTTTTCCTTGTAGTTTTACAGCAGTAGCCTACTTATATCTGAAATAGTATCCTCTAAAGTCATAAGTCATCTTGAACTTATCATTAAAGTATATGAATTATGTTTCAAATGACCTTTGCGATTATCAGTTTTATAGTCCCATGGACACATTAAATGATGGACCACAGACAATCTTTATTTCTATGGAGTGAGACCCCCCCTCTTTCCACCCTTAAAAAAGAGAGAAAATCAAAAAAATATGTTTGGCTCTCATGTTATGCAACATTATGAAAGGATATTTTAGCTGTTGCAAAAATCTGGCAAAGGTAACGTTTAGGGAATTTAGACCAATAAAAAATTGTTTGGATGCCCAATAATTACCTTTTTGAAAATTTTGTCGGCCGGGCAGAAATTAAAAAAAATTATTGATTTTGTTTAAGGATGTCATGTAGAAAATGGGACGCACAATGGAGTGAAAAAGTCCCAAGATGTCTGAAATTACTCTTTAGGTTTCATTTTGCATATTATTTTTTATAAATTAGCTGAAAATGACTTATCAGGTTATTACTCATGTTTTTGTGTGATTTTACTGTGATTTTATTTTGGATCCGAGTGAAAAGCAAGGGGAAAAACACAATTAGAATTCAAGTTTTAACTTTATTTTGCCTTATCCCTGATTGAGATCACCTGATCATTTTGCCTTCCTGGAGAATTTCAAATCCGTCAGTGCCCACTTCAAAGGTATTCAAATCATTGATAGTCCATGCTTCATAAGTCCATGATAGTCCTATGATCATTGATCATTAAAAAAGTGCGGAAGCCTTTAGGTTGATGATGATCTGATTTGGGCAATTACAAGTTCATGATGGTAATCAGGATTTGGTTTCCTGTATTCCGTCATTGAAAACGAGGGCGTGCCCTGGTATACAAAACAATGTACATCCAAAGCACAAAACCTGAGAATATCCAGGGGAGAGACTACCTCACTAAGCAACCCTGCCTCTTTTAACTTTTTATGCCATTTCTATTGTTTATAAATTTGCAAAATGTAAAGAAATACATTTAGATGTTGTTTTTATGTAAACTTACATTGTCAGATTTCATTTTTTCTCCATGTACTGGTAAATCTTATTGATTTAATGAATCAATGAATGATAAGGGAGGGGAAAGAGATAATTATTGCATTTTGCAGTAATTAGTGGCATTTTAACTTCCAATATACATAAAAAAGTATTATTCAAGTTAACTCTTTCCATATAAATCTTAATGATTTAATGAATGAATGGATGAACAGGGAGGGGACAGAAGGAATTCATTGAATTTTGGAGTAATGAATGGCATTTTAATTGTCGATATGTATACGTAGAAAGCATTATCCAAGGTTACTCTCAACTAATAAACAGAGATGCCAACTGTTTTGGAATAATCATGAGGTCAACATTAGAATAGGAATAATACAACGGCTGAACAAAAGTGAGAGAAAGCATGACAATAATAACCACACCCTCAGCCATTCACCCAACTTGATTTATGTACACCATTAACCATTTAAGTAGCATTTACATGTAGGATTTAGCAGTTGAAACAAATTTAAAACAAAAACAATGTCATACAGTGCTTTAAGTGTACTTGTTGACAGATCTATGGATCTTGTTGGGTTGAAAAATTATGAAATGATCACGAGATTCTCATTTGCTTTCCCCTAAAATCCTACATAATAAGTAATCATGCTGCATTCATAGCAAATATAAGTCAAGTATTAGCCATCAATTCATATTCCTAATGACTCCAGTGACGTTAATGTCCACTTTATAGTGATTTATTAATGAAACGAAACCCTAGAAATACAATCAAACAGATAGATTGATGCAAGTGATGTACCTAATTATCCCGAGAAAATACAGAATTAGATATCATTATTTTTCAATCAAGCTTTTCTCATAATGGGGAATAATTTTTCATTTTAAAATGAAAAATCTTATTTTATCCAATATTTTAGCGGATATGTATAGTTTTTTTTCAGATGAATTTAAAGCTTTTATTACAAGGGAATGGTTTTTCCCAAGTTTGCCAAATTGATCATTTCAATTCAAACAATGAAAATAGCATTAGAAAATGAGCAACTGTGTGATATTGTTCTCCTCACATGAAATACTGTTCAATTAAATCGGAAAGAAGACCGCACTTCACAAATGATCTCATCTGACCTCGCGGCCAATTACATTTGAGTTATCAATGCCGGGATTGATGTTCCATTAATTAGTGTGATGGTATCAATACTCGTACCCCATTCAGGAGAAATTGTAGGACTACAAAAAGCAAATCTAACTGCCAGACATTACTGTGCATGTGGAGAAGTGCCATGTTGTAGTGGTTCTGTGAACTCGCCTTTCAGTTTCAACCAGAGGGTCATAGGTTCAAATCCCACCCATGTCATTAATTTCTTTCCATTGCATTAATCGGTTTCAGCAAGAAATTCATATACATTTTGCTGCATTCAACCCAGTAGAGGTGAATGGGTAACTGGCAGGAATATTCTTTCCTTGAAATGACATGTACGCCAGTGTACGCTAGGCTAATGCAATGGTGGTAGTAATACTAAATCCAAAGCCTCTTGAGAAGTGGATATGTGTGCGCTATATAAATTGCATCTATTCTTTGCTCCAGAAAACATCTCAAACACCTAATTTTTTAGGTGTATGAAAACATGTGCATTTGACTTTGACAACAATGTTTACTGATTTCACTGATGCCCACAAGAAAATGCCAATTGACAAAATGCTCACAGTATTAAAGTCAAGTTTAAAAATTGCTAAAAACTATTCTTAGACTAATGCACATCTGCATAGTATGCTTGTCCTAAACTTTTTGCAATTTTCACTCCATGAAAAAGAAATTGCCAGTAAATTACAGAAAAATCTTTGAGCTACAAATTGAAAAAGTTATTTTCATATGTTCTTTGACTTTTCACTTATTTTCGACAAGAAATTAATTGAAAATAAACTTATTTTTGCGAATGACTGTTTTTCAAAGATAGGTTAAGGCAGTTCTACGAATATTATTTTTTGATTTGATAAAATACCATTATGAATGCTACCACCTGCTTCCTCTGAATAGTTTCAATGAGGATAATGCAGGTCCCTGGATAATGGAACAGAAATCTAATTAAAATCATCAGTTTTGATCACCTGTCGATTATGACCTTGATAAAGGTCTTAATCTACATGTCCCAATAAGCGGGTTTACTAATAGATGTAAATTGTATGTGATCTTTGTACACAAAGGTTGTTCTTGAAGACCCAAAGGAGAGCAGGAGGCNTTATTACAAGGGAATGGTTTTTCCCAAGTTTGCCAAATTGATCATTTCAATTCAAACAATGAAAATAGCATTAAAAAATGAGCAACTGTGTGAAATTGTTCTCCTCACTTCAAATACTGTTCAATTAAATCGGAAAGAAGACCGCACTTCACAAATGATCTCGTCTGACCTCGCGGCCAATTAAATTTGAGTTATTAATGGCGGGATTGATGTTTCATTAATTAGTGTGATGGTATGAATGCTCATACCCCATTCAGTAGAAATGGTAGGACTAAAAAAAAAACAAATTTTTCACTGCTACATGTAGTCATTACATGTGTAGAAGCGCCATGTAGTAGTTGTTCCCTCTCTCGCCTTTCATAGGTTCAAATCCCACTCATGTCATTAATTTCTTTTCATTGCGTTAATCTCTTTTAACAAGAAATTAATCCACAGTGTGCGGCACTTAGCCCAGGTGTGATGAATAGGTACTTGGCAGGAATATTTGTTTCTTAAAAGTGCGCTGATGTGTGCCAGGCTAAAGCCAGGGTAATAATAATAATCCAAAGTACTCTGTAGAGTGGATATATGCGCTTTATAAATTGCATCTATTTCTATTATCAGGAAACATGCCTAACTTTTCTTGAGGGTAAAACTAAAGGAAACTCATGCATTTTACTGTGACAACAATTTTAAGTCATTAAAAAAATGGTAACCATGAGAACATCCCTATGGACAACATGTGTATTTTTTTTCTGCACATTTTTTGAAAACGGTCAAGTTTCAAAATTGCTAAAAACTATCCTACAAACACTAAATAAATGTCTGCATAGTATGCTTGGCCTGAACTTTTTGAAAGATTTTCTTCTAATTTTCACCTCAAAAGAAAAATCTGGCAGAAAATGAAAAAAAAAAACATGTGAAAAACAAATTGAAAACTAATTTTCCTATACTTTAGCTTTTCACTTATTTTCAACAAGAAATTTGTTCCCAAAAGTGAAAAAAATAAATCAAAAACTGTTTTTAGCAAGTGACTATTTTTTTCAAAGATTTGTTCAAGCAGTTCTACAAATATTTTTTCTTGTTTTGATACAACACTATTATGAATGCGAACACCTGCTTCCTCTGAATAGTTTCAATGAGGATAATGGAACAGAAATCTAATTAAAATCATCAGTTTTGATCACCTGTCGATTATGACCTTGATAAAGGTCTTAATCTACATGTCCCAATAAGCGGGTTTACTAATAGATGTAAATTATATGTGATCTTTGTACACAAAGGTTGTTCTTGAAGACCCAAAGGAGAGCAGGAGGCTTGCCTGACATAGCAGCAAGTAATATATGCAAACTATTTTCCAAGTATTGTACTTCGATTGTAACTAGCCAGTCTAGGGAATACTGTAGCAATGGTCATCGGCAAGAAACTGGCGTAAATTTGATTGTATTAGTAAATAGGCCTATTCAATTCAATGTTTTTAATTAAAACGATGAAGACTATTGCAATGTACACTAAGAGCACAATTTTTTTAGTAATCAAGCGCCATGAGCGCCCAGCTGTGGTGGAGACCGGCGCTATACAAGAGGCCATCATCATCATCATCATCATCATCATCACAATGTGAATAGCAGGCTAGGCCTCTGCGAGAAATATCAGATGCACGCAAAACATCTAAAAAAGTTTGAAGTAAATCAGTCAATGAATAAGAAAGCTATGAATTTTTAATGATATTACTGAACAATGTTTTCATGCAAAATGTTATTGGAGGAGAAGTTATAAAACTTCTTAACCCTTTTTGAAGATGAAATACATAAAAATAAATTAAATTTTGGAATTTGCTTAATAGCGCTGAGATAGTTCTCACATTTTTCTGGTGTCCCATACTAATCAATTGGTGTTTGCTATAACACTTTGGTTTTGTTGTATGGTTACGAGGAAAATCTGCGAAGTGTTATGGCTTCTCGGCATGAAAGTCATGTTTTTGTTCAAATGGTATCGACGGAAAAGCGTTCACTTGTTCGCGGCTCACATTTTCTGGTGTTCCACACTAATCAATTGGTGTTAGATATACATGTAAAACACTTTTGGTCTTGTTGTATGGTTACGAGGAAAATCTGCAAAGTGGTATGGGTTCTCGACATGAAAGTCATGTTTTTATTAAAATGGTAACAAAATATGCATTGCATCCTCTGTGCTGCTCGTAGATTTTCAAACAAGAACGCCAGACCAATTCCATTAGCATTTTTCATCCTATAATGGATTTTTTTGCATGGTAAAATTTGCCATCTTGTCCTTTCTGTTTGATTAAACTTTCATCAGTTCCGGCCCGGCGTATTTGATTTGCACTTTTAGCCTGGATGATATTTACATTTGTTGCATTTACGCAGTACTGGGCCTCGAACATGACATCGACGGAAAAGCGTTGTCTTGTTCGCGGCTCACGGCGTACATGAAAAGCAATATAAGCCATTATCTTATTGGAGATCATGAGTGTTTATGATGAAAGTGTCATGGAACTAGGCCAATTTCATGCTATGAGGGTGCTTTTTAGGCTAATTGATGTTGGAATTGAGGTCAGAAATTACTCACTCCTGCTCATATTTTTGGAGATGGTTAAACAATTCACTTTTGTTATTAAAAAACTGTATATGCTGCAGTTCACAAAGTAATCAGTTATCTGAAGAGCCACTTTGAGAAGCTGATATTTCTTATTCTTATATATGCTCTTTCGCTTTTCCATCAGATGATGATGATGATGATGATGATGATGATGATGATGATGATGATGATGATGATGATGATGATGATGATGATGATGATGATGCAGATCATGATGATGATGGTGATGATGATGATGATGATGATGATGATGATGATGATGATGATGATGGTGATGATGATGATGGTGATGATGATGATGATGATGATGATGATGATGATGATGATGATGATGATGACGATGACGATGATGATGATTTGTTCAGATTTTTAGCGTTTTCCATCAGTATTCTCATGACTTACGCCAGACCATTATAAGAGGGTGACGTCTTGTTTTATTTTAAGGAATACATAAGATAGAGCTTGGCATAATTTGAGGCCATTTTTCCCTCTCCCCTTTAAGACTCCTCTCTCTTGCCATCATCAGCATCGTCATAATCAAACATGAATGAGTGAATAGGTCGTTGAGTCGCGCAATACGTGACCCAGCCTGGACCACTCTGTTTATCACTGTGCTTCCATTATCGACAGAGACCGACACCAAATAACGAACCTGTGTGCTTCGTGGCATGCACAGTATGCAAGGTTGAGGCGGTGCATTCAGATGCTTTCAAATATGCCATTTTCTAGTCAGAAAGTGTTTTGCTCATGATGTATGTGATTGAAAATTGTGGCATTTGATTTTGGGTGGGGCATGTTATTTGTAATTCATTCTAAATTTCATCACTTGTTTATGCATTGAGAATGACAAGTCAGTTGAAATATGCAAGTTATTTCATTTTTCTTGAATATGTATTTTCTTTTGTACAGAGAATTTAGCTGAATGAATAAAGTCTATGGACAGATTCCTGTAGTTCAGCGTAAAACAATTTCATTGAATTCAGACCTGTTATTAACATGATTTTGAAAAATCTTTGTACACAAGTCAATTGGCATTGAGTGAAAATTTTGCTAATAATGGTAGCACATTTAGCAAAACTGAAACTAGAGCAAAAATGTTAGCTTATGCAGTAATTTACAGAACAGTATATTCTGAGCAGATTTTTTAGTTGTTTTTATTTGAATTACTGTCTATGTACACTGTAGAAGATATAAAAAAATTAAATCGTTGGTTGTCCCTTGCAATGTGCATGCATTATATGAATGTGCTGTACCAGATGAATTTGTACATTTAATAAATTCTCTGTCCTTTGCTTAAGTTTCTGCTCAATACAGAAAGATTCAAAGGGACTTTTAAATCGAAATCGATTAATGCGCAGAACAAAACTTTAGTCATGCCTTTGTTGTCTGCTTGCGCTCGTACTCCTGGGATTTGTCTGCAAGCTCGAGGTCTATCCATCATAGCGTCGATGAAACGTCATTATGCTCACTCTGTGGGCAGTAATTGAGTTTTTTTCTGGCTTTGTGGTGTTCTGGATTCACACTAAAATGTCAAGTGTGATTTGTGGTTGTGAATATCGCATCATAATGGGTGGAATTTCAATAGAATGAAGTGATGATTTTTGAGCTCGCTTCAATGTTGACAAAATCTATGTCGGTGAGCAGTAGGCGAATCAGAGACGTAGGACCTACGTCTTTGGGCGGATAGATGCAAATTTTATGAGCACTCTATGTATAAAGGTTGTGCTTGACAACCCGAAAGTTCGCCAGAAGATTACCCGACATAGCAACAGATTGTATGGTGTACTTCATTCTCACTGAAATCTCAAGTGTGATTTGTGGCTGTGAATATCACATCATAGTAGGTGGAATTTCAATAGAATGAAGTGATGATTCTTGAGCTCGCTTCAATGTTGACAAATTCTGTTAGTGGACGATGGTTGGATGAAAGATGTAGGACTTATATCGTCTTTGTGCCGGTTTTCTAAAAGATGCAAATTTTATGCATGCTCTTTTAATAGGCAAAGGTTGTCTCAGACAATTGGAAAGCTTATCTGAGGATTGCTTGGTATAGCAGCATGTAGTGTATGCCTACTGAATTTCAGTATTGTAGTTTAATTGTTACTAACAGGTTTATGGAATACAACAGAACTCTTTGTCGGCAAGGAACGTACATATGAGTCTAGCTGTGAACCAGCATATATGGAACATTACAATACCGTATTGCATCATAAATTGGCATTATATGAATGCCAAATTTTATATCAATTAGCAAACTGGTCGACTGGCCATAAATTTTGGATTTACATATAGTTTCTTTTTATTTATTTATTTGTTTAAAACGGTTTAAATCACAATATCTTTCGTGGCCTAATGGCCGAATTGCAGATATAAATACACGAATACATACAATGAAAAATGAATGATTGAACAGCAAAATAGAATTGAAAAAATACTATAAAAATTGATGTCTAGCTCCTTGTCACAAAAGTTTTACAGCACAAAAATGTGCAGTTTGATAGTAGTCTGTGAAAGGTTAAGTCTTATCTGATTTCTGTCAGCAATTTCGATCGCAACCATCTTCGTCTATTCACTCTGATATCTATTTTTCTTTCATATTTGGAATCATTAAACGAGTGATCTTCCAAAGTCTGCACTGCTTTTGAAAAGCACTGTGCTGAAAATGTCAAGGCAATTGGATCTGATAAAGGGTATCATACTCGTCCATTGAAAAGCAATTTCACTGTAAATATATTTTATTACCCTCAAACCTCCTTCATATGATCTGATGGACTCATGACTTCTTACGAGCCAATGCTTTTTATTCATAGCGATCCACTCAGCCATTCATGTCGTAAGTTATAACTGAAAATGAAAGTCTCCTTTTTCTAGGGCATTCAAAGTTTTCTGGCTTTAAATGTTATTCTTACCAACTAAAGTAGGAGCTAATTTGAGGAGCTTTTCAAGAAGGGCGGCTTGTGCGGAGTGCTTAGTTACCATGGCAACGGCCTCGTTTGACATCATTCGTTTAATTGGTAGGAGAGATGAGAGGGATTGGGGAAAGTGGACTTCATTTTCTTTCTTTCGGGGTATTATGAGATTAGAGTTGGGGCTCAATGGCTGAGGCTCCATTGTAAGAGTGAAATGAATTTTGTGGGAACGAATTGGATACTTGGATGCTTGGTTGCCATGGCGATTAGAGATTGATGTCATCGTGGTATTGGGTATCTGTTGAGATGGGTCGGATGTTGGAATGGTGGATGGTGGATGGGGATGAGAGAGGGAAATATATGAAGATGAAGGTCCGTGGTTTCTGATTTCAGTCGTGGATTTGTGATCTTGATGAGAAATTTGAGAGTATGTGTGGATAGACAGAGATGCCAACCATTACGAATATGCATTAGATGTATCAATGAATTCAAGATTTGTGAGGGAAATATGAAGATGAAGGTCCGTGGTTTCTGATTTCAGCCTTGGATTTGTGATCTTGATGAGAAATATGAGTCTGTGTGGATAAACAGAGATCCCAACCATTACGAATATGCATTAGATGTATCAATGAGTTCAAGATTTGTGAGGGAAATAATAAAGATGAAGGTCCGTAGTTTCTGATTTCAGCCGCGGATTTGTGATCTTGATGAGAAATTTGAGAGTATCTGGATAAACCGAGATCCCAACCATTACGAATATGTATGCATTTATTTTCGTATCAATGAATTCAAGATTTGTGAGGGTAATATGAAGATGAAGGTCCATAGTTTCTGATTTCAGCCGTGGATTTGTGATCTTGATAAGAAATTTGAGAGTGTGTGTATAAACAGAGATGCTGACCATTCCGCAATATGCATGAGCTGTATGTTCATATGAATTCAAGGCTTTCATTACAAGTAAATGATTGAGAGTATGGTTATTGTCAGGTTTGCACTCACCTTTGTTTACATGTAGCTGTTGCACTATTCACATTTTAGTTTTGACCTGTGGTACATGTATAAACTGAAATTTTTTATGGGGTTTTATTTTTGTGAATTTCACGACCATGTATTCGCAAAAATTTTCATCTAATATAATGCCCATAGATTTGTGTCCTATTAATTTTCAAAACATGAAACTTACAACTTGCTAATGTGAGAAATTGTCTGAAATTCAGTGAATTTGCCAAAAATGTATGTACGCTGAAATATGGACTATTACAATAGTTTGTTTTCAGGGTATGATATTTAACTCATATATAATCTTCATTCAAGGGTCAAATACTTTGAACCATACTCAAGTTGGCCATCTGGAACAAAAGCTATAAGTGAGAGGCCTTGTTACATATTCAATTAAAATAATTTTTACAGAGAACATTATCTTCACAACATAGGCTCACTGTACTTGTATTTTGCCTTTCCTAACATGATCATTACACTGTGACACATGACTACAATTTGTGTTTTTGACCATACATTGTATACCTGTAGACTATCACTTTCTTTTAATCTCTATATTCTTGTAACTAGGAAACTATTGCTTCCGAATTGTCCTCATATCCTGGACGGAATGTTTACTTTTCCTGTTCATCTAGCTACACATAAATGGAAATGTTCTTTTTTCCAATTTTCATAGCTTTTCTTTTGATATTCAAGGTTGTCTTTGGGTATGTTTGAATATCTAAATAGGTTTAGATGCAATTCAACAAACATTTTCTACATGTACAGGGTTCTCCACTAGCGGTTTTACCCGGGCGGGCCGCCCGGGTAAAATTCTGAAAATCAGTTTAGCGCCCGGGTAAAATTTCCCCGCCCGGGTAAAATCTTAAGCCGCCCGGTTATGAAAATTGACATATTTTCACGCATTAGCACAATATTATTTTAGCACTTTTTGTACATACGTATATTTGACTACTGCAGCACGCGTCTGACTGTATATGCAATACATAGAAGTATGTCTTACTGTATCTAGCACACACCTAGCACACACGGCATACACCTCAGTGGAGTAATAGTCTGGTTTGCTGCGCGAACAAACAGTCAAACTACCCATGCGCAGTAGGATAAAACAGCATAAAACTTCATGCATGTGAAGAATGGCATTTCTCTACCGTGAAAAATGGCGTAAATATTCAGAATTGAATGAGAAATGTCTCTGAATCTAAATTCATCATTACAAATCGTTTTTTTCTTGATATTTCCGGTAGATTGATGTTTATTTCATCAAAATCCATAAAAAATGGGTGAGTTATGCATGGCTAGATTTTTCAAACTTTCATATTTTCGTCTGCTCATGAACCTTGGTGTAGGCCCCATACGTGTATTTTCGTGATGGTTGATTTTTTATGAGCGAGGAACAAACTCCTCCTCGTTCTGTAATCGAGACATTCATGTTGGGAGATCGAGATCTCAAATTGTGTGTTCAAAATAATAAAAAATGTTACTTCTCTATTTCTTGGCCATTCTGATTGTTTTGGTAGCAGTTAACCGACAAGATATCTGGTGAGATATTAGAATACTCCAATCAGCCTGTTTAAAAAAAACTTTCAGTTGAACTAGTAGTGTAGTAGTAGAGGGATTTTAGTGACAATTCATTGCAATAGGATATTGCATAAATTAAGATATAGTTATTCCCTGAGATATTTGTTCATGTTGGAATCTACACAAATGGCATAATAGGATAGTTAAAATGCTGATGGGTCTTTCAGACATTTTAGATTGGCAGCTCTGGGTTGTTCTTATAACTTTCCAAACTAAAGTCATTATATTTTTGGAGCTCTTACTCTTAGATTTTACATTTATCTTGATGGAAACTTGCAATAATACTGTCTATACTTTAGTTGTATGTCATAACTCATTCTAAAATTTGAATGCCACTGAATATGGCATGATTTCATGCCATCTACTGTACCTTTGAAACAGGAAACAAAATACAATTGCCACTACAGAAATGTGATGTTTTTTTTTTTTCAATTCAATTCAATATTTATTTCACTCATAAAATGCATAAAAAATACTAACATAAACAAGATAGAAAATATATACATATAAAATGACATATACAAATAGAAAATGAATAACAATAAAAGTAGAATAATGCAAATATGGGTGGGGATCAAGATTAAAAGATCTAAAGATCTTGATTGCATGACCCCATTTTTTATGTTTGTATTACATTCTTTGTGTTTGAGATAAATTCTGGATTTTGATTAATTGTTGCAGATCAACACATCCAAGATGTAGCACTGGCAGACCACCATCTTTTTCATCTCACAATCTGAGATGCTTGCATGACTTGCTTGAGCTCCAGAATCTGCAAAAAATAAGAATTACCTAGACAATTATAGATGTAGGGTAAAAACATGACTAAAATGGTAAAATTGGAACATAGCAGCTTCAAAGGGTCCTATGAATCAGTGCAATCTAACATGTATGCCGTCGCGAAAATGCAAATTTTACGCCGCCGCTGCCGCGAATCTGCGAAGTTTACTTGCGAGGCTGAGGGGGAAAAAATCCCCCCCAGGTAAAATTCAGACCAGTGGAGAACCCTGATGTATATGTTCAACTTTACAGAGATTATATTAGAAACATGAACAAAACAGCCTGTAATATTTCGTCGCAATATTTCATTACATTTTGAGAAGACTTGGAAAATATATATCGCAGGTCCTACATCATGGAAGTATATCAGTCCTCAACGTGTTTATTTGTAATCTGAAAAGTGTAAAAGTTAGCTCATGTGAATAGGGCCATGAGACTTCATTCCTTTTCAACAAGCTTCTAAACACGCATTAATCTGAATTAAATGTACACTTGTGTGAATAGGGTTGTGAAATTTTATTCCTACAGTGTATTCAACAATCCTTTTCTTCACACATTCATCTGACAATTTTAAAAGTTTTCTTGTGTGAATAGGACCATGAGACTTTATCCCTATTCAACAAGATTTTTAAATGCATATTCATCTGAATAGTTTGAAAGTCCACTCATGTAAATGGGGTTGTGAGACTTCATTCCTGTTTAACAAGCTTTTTAAATACACACATTCATCTGAACAGTGTAAAACTTTGCTTGTGTGAATAGGGCCATATGTGACTTCATTCCTATTGAACAATTTTTTAAAAACATATTCGTCTGAATAGTTTAAAAATCCACTCAGGGAAATAGGGTTGTGAGACTTCATTCCTATTCAACAAGCTTTCTAAACATGCTTTCACCTAAAAGTGTAAATGTAGACTTGTGTGAATAGTGCTGGGATCCTTCACCCCCATTTAGTTAGCCTTTTAACAGCACATTCATGTAGTTATTGTAAAAGTTAAATGTGAACAAAGTTAGGAAACTCCATCCCAATTAAACACACATTTTTAAGGCATGTTCATCTAAAAAGTGAAAATTTTCACTTTATAATTATGTAAACAGGCATTGAGACGTCATTCTTATTCAAAATTTTTAAACGCACATTCATCTGAAAAGCATAAATGTTTTCTCATGTGAATAGGGCCCTCAGACTTCATTCCTATTCAACAAGCTTTTAAACATGCATTCATCTAAATATCTCGGGAGTCTTCTTGGCATATGGAGGCGGCAAATAATTGATCTTGTTAGAGCGTTTTGACATTTTTCTCTGGGTAAACACAACAGCAATGATGTCATTTGACATTTGTGTTGGTCGTTGCGTTCTTGCGTTGAGGCAAAACATGCTTTGCAGCTTTTGTATCATTCCCTGTTTGTAATTTCTTGTATTACATGTTCCCTTATATCAGCTATATCAGCACTTAAACATTCCAGCGCAATTTTTTGAGATTTTAATCAAGGAATAATTTTCTGGCCATCGCTTCGCAATTTGTTATGCATTTTTAGCAGGATTGCTAGACAAGATATATCTTGCAAGCGTAGCAACTTTATCACATAGAACTGTATAGTAAAGAATTGGAGAAGTTTCCTCAATGTCTAATTAAAACTGCTATAAATCAAATGTGAAAAGTAAAATTATTCCCTGTTAATGAATATCAAACAAGATTGGGTGCAGTTTAGCACCCTTTGATTGTGATAGCCCCTATTCAGGCACTCCATCTTACTAGTCTGCCAAAACAGACCCTTGGGTTTCGTTGTGCACATACACAGAGAGTGATACAGGGTATGCATTGTGTGTCTGCAGGATAGAGCAATGCTGTATGTGTGTGATGTAGTCACACAATGCATACCCTGTATCATGCTCTGCGCATGCACACACCGAATGTCTAGGGTTTGTGCTTTCAAACTACCATCTTACTGCTTTAGTATTGTCAAAGGCCTGTCAATGAACCCACATTATTGTCTATGGGTGGGACCATGTACAAGGACATGGGTATGTTTATACTTGAAACATTACCAAACTAAACCCTACATAGGTACAATTTTGCACCAAAGGAGTGTGTAAAGCCTGTATCTGGGGGTGCAGTATCATTGTGAAAGCGTTAGGATTATCAAAAAATCGTCGTCGCTGTGTGTGCCCTCATCTAAGGACACTAACATGTTCACACTTTACAAAGGAAAAAAAAACGTTAAAAAAGACAATCGCAAATAATTCATGAGAAACTTTACCCCCTGGGTGTGATAAAACTCCTCTAAAACACTCCTATGGTAGGGTAATGAATTATGACTGGCCTGTATCTCTGTTCATCTATCAATTGTGGGTAGTGTCACACACTTGACCTAATGCAGAATACACTGAGAGCAGAAGGGGCAAAGGATTTGGACAAAGTAAATAACTTCCATTGAAGCATTCACAATACCTATATGCACACCAACATGAATTTATTTTATTCCCTCTTATTTGTGGAGAAAACTCAAACAGGTGTCACACCTGTTAAGTGAGTTTAGAAGGAATATATTTTCTTTTGTGATCATGAATCTGTTGTGAAGACTTGAATTAAGTTTTTAACTTTACCCAAAAACATTTGTCCCATACATCGAGAGTGATATCAGATCATATTGTGCTCCGAAAATATATCGTGTTGTGAAACAAAATGATAAAATTACTGCAATTTCTACAAGGTAAAAGTAAAAGTTTAAGATAACAGTAATAAGTACGAGTTATATAGAGAGAGACTTGGAAATTTATTCAGTTTAACAAACTTTAAAAAAGAAAAAAGAATGATGTAGGCCCAATCTTTTAAAAATTTAATCCTGAATTCCCCAAAAAGGGGCAGGGTTGGCGATTGTCCAAAAAGACAATCACCACTTCTAAATCTTGGAGTGTATGTTGGTGAAAATCCCAAGCATTCTCTTGCAGACCTTCTGATACCATGAAAACCATAAAACAAATCGCATGCTCATATTTTTTTGCCCTCCCTCATACTTGAACCATGGAAAGTTCAAAATAGCTTAGGCCTTTTGAGTCGATCGTTGTAAAATTCTGCTCACATTTTGGATAGATCATTGATTCGAGCTGTACATAAAATTTCTCTGAAAGCATTGAATATTCATCCACATTAAAACGACACAAGAGACAGTACTCCAAGTTGGGGGCTAAGAAGTTCACTTTCTGTGGTAGGCAAACATATTCATGAGAAATGCCAGTTCTTTTAATCGATCTTCCAAGGGTTATACAGTTCATGTGTTCCTTTCTCACATTTCCTTTTAAGGCACTTATCTCAAGGGATGAATTATTCGAGTAATGAATATGCATGAGTCTTGTGACCTCTCCGGGTCAAGTTCACTGCAGTCTTTGGTATTTCTTGGGGGCTCTTGTACTTGCTAGTCTTTCAAGCAGACTTTTGATCATGTTTTCATGCATTTGTATCATGATATAATGTTTCTCACATTACCTTTTAAGGTCAATTGTCTCAAGGAATCAATTATTCAAGTAATGAATATGCATGAGTCTCGTGTCCCCTGTGGGTCAAGTTAATAGGGGCCTTCTGTATTTATTTATACTTGCTAATCTTTAAAAGCATACCTTTAATCATGTTTTCATGCATTTGTGTCATGACAAAAAAATAGCAGGTTCGGGAGTTGATATCCTAGGAAAAATTTATGTCTGAAAACATAGTCCACTTCTCGTAAGGCAACATTCTAACAAAGTTTTGTAGGGCGTTGCTTTCAAAACAGTGTATTCCTGTCAGTGTGGATTGATTGGAGGTATTTTCTGAAATCCAGTGACACTTCTCTTGCTGGAGAAAGTTACAATCATATTCCAAGTATTTCAGGGAGAACGGTAACCTGTATTTCCTTGCCTGTACAAATTAGCAGATGGCATCTTCAAGACACCTGTACTTCTTAACACAGAAGAAATTATAAACCACAGAAGAAACTATAATTATAAACTGCAATTTTGAGTGAAACTCCTTAAGAAATTCCTTGTGCAGTTATATGAGCAACAGCCCAAAATGGTTTGCATGAAACTTAATTGCAGCGCTACAAAATTAATCAATTTGACTACCAGAATGTTGTCTGTTCTCACAGGCTAGTTTTTGAGAGATTGCCGCAATAGAGTATCCAATCGCCAATGTTAACCCATTATTACAGTCACACTTTCAGCAAAGAAGTTCAAGGATGTAATTGAGATGGTTTGAGAAACACTTGTGCCGTCTTCCCCTCTTTTCCATGTCTTGTTAATAATCAATCGGCCCGTTTTCTCTCAACCCCAAAAGGTGTGAAGATCATGTCTTACTCATCCTTATCATGAAACATTCGGGAGACAAGTATACTCTGGTAGGGGCGTCTGAAAATTATTCATTCGAAAGAGGGGGATATTTTCCCAGCATTTTCGAAGAAACTGACACCCATTGCATGCGTGCACGGTGGTGGGGGGGGGGGGGCTTTTGGGGCGCCAAAATTTGATGGCCAAATTTATTTAGAAAAGGGGCGCCAAAATGTTGAAAGAGGGCCCCCCCCCGGTGTCAAAATCCTGGGTGCGCGCATGCATTGACAAACAAACGATACCATTTTTGGCCTCATGATGATTCCGTTAAATTAACCTAATTAACCCATCTCTAAACAAAAGAAAGGAGATTTGCATGAAGGAGGAAGGAACATTCAACTGAAACCTGCGGTATAGGCCTACCGGTATCTGTATCCTTGCCACCGAACCTAACTGTTCACGATGCATACTCAAATATCTGAACTTTTAGAGCTGCAATCACTGGAATCAGAAAGGACATAAGTAATTGGACAAAGTAAACAACTTTCATTCAATCATTCGCAATAGCTACGTGCATACAAAATAAATTATATGCACTCTTATTCAGTGGAGAAATGTAGAACAGTTGTCATGCCTGGTCAGTGAGTATTAAAACAAGGATGCTACATTCTATTGTTTTCATGAAGCTATAGTGAAAGATCAACAGAAAGGTTTTTACTTGAATTGAATAAAACAGTTCCTTCGTCATAGACATAAGCAATGCAAAATGACATGACAAAGTAGTAAAATCAAGGAATTATTATTTTGGTAAGATCAAAGGAGGTGAGTCCCCTGAAAGCATAACTTGTGCTGGAATCGCCTCAACAACAAAAAACAAATTTAAACGAAATAATCTTATTTAAAGAAAAGTAAAGGAAATACATAAGCATGTAGTAACGTTTGAAGAGGACAAAAAGAAATACTTTGTACAAGTTCTTTGTCCCTTCTGCTTATAGTGAATTCGCATGAAACATTTATCTTGCTTTGGGGTAAACGAGTGATGACCCAAATAGGGATGGCTGATCTAAAGTCAAATGGAGAGAATGAATGTGAATAAGTTATGAATGAATTGCCAAGGTTTGGGGTTATTACCCCTATACCAATTCAGGCAGAAGGGTGTTGATATTTAGTAAGCAGAAAGTAAGATTAATTTTAATGTGCTACTGAAGAGTAAAGAAAATAAATTAGTATGTATTATCATTTGAAGAGGACAAAAAGAAATGAAGGAATTACTTTGTACAAGTTCTCGTCCTACTGATCACAGTGAGTGCGCATGAAACATTTATTTTGCTTGGGGGTAAACGAGTGATGACCCAAATAGGGATGGCTAATCTAAAGTGAAATGGATAGAGTATGTGTGAATCAGTTATGAATGGATCACCAAGGTTTGGGGTAATTACCCCTATCTCAACTCTGGAGGGGGGTGCTGATATTTGGTGAGCGGGAAGTAAGATTAATTTTAATGTGTTACTAAAGAGTAAAGAAAATAAATTAGTATGTAGTAACATTTTAAGAGGACAAAAAGAAATGAAAGAATTACTTTGTACAAGTTCTTTGTCCCTTCTGCTCATAATGAATGCGCATGAAACATTTATCTTGCTTTGGGGTAAACGAGTGATGACCCAAATAGGGATGGCTGATTCAAAGTGAAATGGATAGAATGAATGTAAATAACTTATGAATGGATTGCCAAGGTTTGGGGTTATTTCCCCTATCCCAACTCTGGAGGGGGGTGTTTATATTTGCTGAGTGGAAACTGAGATTAATTTTAATGTGTCACTGAAAATAGGTAACAGTTTGGGGAGAGGTGGGGGGGGGGGGGAGGAGGCAATGAATTTGAGACTGAATTTCTTACTAGGTTTTTTCATCTTTTCTTGGCTTTTCTCATTCACAAATCTAAATTTAAGACTTTCGAAACAAGTGAGTGGCTGAGAGAATGATTATTATTGTTATGTTGGTTTTCTTTTTTCAGTTGTGGCATTATTCACATTTTAATTATTTGGTCATGTATATTCCTTTACGGTTGGCATTTCTGCTATTGCATTATTTACATATGTACAAATACCTAGATCTATTCATTACAACCCAAATGATGTGCACATAGATCATGGCATTTCATTCATTGACACAATTAGGGCAGCACCATTAGTACTGCCATCATTCATTTTCAATATTCCTGTCAAGCTTCAGCTCCGCATTTGTAATTTCTAGAGGAAAAGGAGGACAAAATGATTCATAATTTTGTGAAATATGTTTTTAGAACCTTTTTGGATCGCAGTAATTGAGGATGATGAGAGGGAAAGATGAGTCTGTATAGATCAGGTTTGATGGAATTAATGTGAAGTTTGGCATTAAAGGCAAATTCAGCTTTATAATTTACTTTTCATCGATTGTTTTTTTATTTGCAAAATTGACCCCAAATTTCTTAGTGAGTCTGTATATTGAGGGAAAGAATGTAATTTCAGATTATTCATAGAACTTAAATGCTGTATTATGTTCTTGTGCACATTCCGATGGAAAATGCCTACTTTTACTACTTCTGCTATATTCTACTTTTGCTTTGATCAGTATCATCTCCTATATTAGGTTGAACGTTTGAGGGGGGGAGGGGGGTTCTGTATTCCTCCCTGTTGCCCATTTCACACGTCACCCCTATCTTACTCCCCACCACCTTCCCACACCCCACCCCCTTCCCACACCCACCCCCTTCTTGTACCCTACCCTCTTATCATCACGCCTCCATCCCCTTCTCACCTTCTTATGACCCCTGTCACACCCCTACCCCCTTCCCACTTCCCCATGCCATTCCCACTCCCCCTCCCCTTTCTCACACCCTACCACCTTCCCACACCCCTCCCCCTCCTCCCACTCCCCTTTCTCACACCCTACCACCTTCCCACACCCCATCCCCTCCTCATGCCCCTTCTCATGCCCCTTCTCACACCCCTACCCCCTCCTCACACCCCTCCCCATCTATCTGTCTCAATTTATGTAGCCTACCCTCCTCCCTGACACCGACACATACATTACACCCCCATCCCCTTCTCACCCCCATCCCCTTCTCAAACCGACCCCCAATTTATCTCAATCTACCCTTCTCATGCACAAATACATAACACACCCAAGTCATCTCTCTCCCCAGTCTTTTTGTAAACAGCCCCCTTGAGTGATGTTCAACAGAGTGCTCAATAAAGTTCAATTATTCCCTGCGCTGGAAGGAAAATGTCAAGAAATATACCCATCCATTTCTCCCTACTGCCTCTCTATTTTCGTCTAGTTTGTATTCTTTTTTAGAAATTTGCCCCACTTCATATCCTCTGAAATTGTTGGTGTTTTTAATGGGGAACAGTTCCTCGTCTGTATTTTTTTTTATTGGAAGATTGATTTTGCTTTTACCTGAAGTAAATAATGATCTTTTGAAGTGGTCATGAAGTGTGCCAATTCAATAACATCTCATCATTTGAGAGGCAATTTCTTTTAAATGTGAGGTATTTTGTTCAAATTTTACAAGACCTAAATGCCAAGAAGCTGGTTTACTAATAGATTCAAATTTATGCAAGTTTCTTGCCAAGGAATGTAAATATGTGGTATTCCTTTTACCGTTCAGTAAGAATTGAGTTATGCTACTTAGGAATCCACTTGGCATCTAATACTTGTTGTTACGTCGGGCAAGGTTCAGGGCAGCTTTCAGCCTGTCAAGAACACCTAAGATTTGTATCTATTAATACCCCCCCCCCAGATTACATTACATTGGCTAAATCTCATTCTGCTGAAAAAATTGAAAACATTTTGAAAGAATGCATGTCCTGACTTTGATAGAAGATTTTATTGTAAATGGTAACCGTGCATGTAACACTCTGAATATTGCCTTCCACTTAATGTAATTATAAATAAGAGCAATAAGCATTCTCAATAAAAGCATATCATTTTAATGTAAATGGGACTCTTCCTTGTGCATTTTTCCCTAATCTTGTACGATGCCCCTTCACCTTTTAAAGAAAACCTACTAAATTTTTAATGTGAATGGGGCCCTTAACCGCCCATATATTCTCTATTCTTGTACCGTGCCCCTTTGCTCTCCCAATAAAAGCGTCACAGACCTAAATGTCATAGCCCTTTCCTGGAGCGGCCAGGTGCAGTGCAGAGATTTATTGCATCTGTATACAAGCCTCCTGCACTGTTTATAACCCCAATATTACAAAATATTCCAGTTATTACTGAGATGGAGATGATACAAGATTGCGTGGTAGAAAGGCTGAGGGTTATTGAGGTACAGGCAGAGATGACAGGCTCCATCCCGAAACGTGCAAGAGGTGCACTTTCATCTGAATAGATGGGTTTACTAATGTAGATTTTATGCTTTCCCAATATACTAAAAGTTTGTTCTTGACAACCAGAAAGCTTGCCTGAGGCTTGCCCGACATAGCAACAAGTGCATTTTCATATGAACAGAAGGGTTTACTATTAAATAAAAAGATACAAATTTTATGCTTTCCCTATATATACACAAAATTTATTCTTTACAAGCAGAATGCTTGCCTGACTGAGTCTTGCCTGACTTAGTAACAAGTGCATTTTCATATGAATAGATCACGTTTACTAATGTAGATGCCATTTTAATGCTTTCCCTATGTATACACAAAGTTTATTCTTGACAACCAGAAAGCTTGCCTGAGGCTTGCCCAAGGCTTGCCCGACATAGCAACAAGTGCATTTTCATAGGAATACATGTAGCTGGGTTTACTGATATAGATACCAATTTTATACTTTCCCTACATACACAAAGTTTATTCTTGACAACCAGAGAGCTTGTTGAGGGCTTGCCCGACATAGCAACAAGTGCATTTTGATATGAATAAATGGTTTACTAGCATAGATGCCAATTTTATGCTTTCCCTATAGACACAAAGTTTATTCTTGACAACCAGAGAGCTTGTCGAGGGCTTGCCCGACATAGCAACAAGTGAATTGTGATATAAATCGATGGGTTTACTAATATAGATGCCAATTTTATGCTTTCCCTATATACACAAAGTTTGTTCTTGACATCAAGAATGCTTGCTGTAGGCAGGCTTGCCTGACCAGCAACAAGTAATGTATGCAAACTGGATTCCAAATGCATGTACTGTAGTTCAATTGTTACTAACCATTTTAGGAAATTCCAGGGGACATATTTTCATTGACATGAAACATACATAAATTTGCTCTCATTCAAGACCATCAAATTCAGATCCATGATACACTTCAAACACTACGTTTATCAAAAGAATTGTAAGGGAATTTCCTGGTTCATCATTCTTGATCAAACTACTCGGCAGGAGAGCACTTCATCTTGCTCCATTTTGGATCTAGAATAGTGCCCTCTGTTGTTCAATTTGCCACATTTTGATGCCCTGCTGGAAACGGCAGACCCATCATCTTCGCTCTAACGCTCTGAAAAATGTGTCAAATTATTTACAGCACACAGGGATTCTGTGCATGATGCTCTTGTTGTCAAACACAGCCTAAATGCTCCCACATATATTTACTTGTACCCATGTACATATACTTGTATCTTTTTCCGACATTCATGAACATCATGAACAATATTTTGTAAGCATTGAGATTGAAAAGCCTAATGCACTAAATTCTTTATGTTGATATGTTGAAGCAATTTATCAGAAATAGGTACTTACAGTTTGAAAGACATAATTAGGTTTGTAAAGCATAATTAGGTTTGTAAGGCTTCCTTTGTTTTTTTCAACAGCTCATATAATTAAAATTGTGCCCCAGTTTACGTATGATTTCTTTGAAGAAAATGATGTTTAATGATGACGAATATGAAAATTAAATGGATCAAACAATGTTCTACGGATTCATCAATAAATGTCAAGGATTCTCAGCCATTGTTCTTAAATTTCCTTTTGCAGCACACAATTTTCTTGAACTTAATTGTAATTCCAATTTGATGCATGATTCCCTCTCTTTCTCTCTCTCTCTCTCTTTCTCTCTCTTTCTCTCTCTCTCTCCACATCTATTTCCCTCATTCTCATCACATACAGTCTACTTAATTTCCAATATTCCTTCTTTCCCATGAGATATAAATAACTCTTTCCTACCTTTTGTTCTACTTTTTTTTCCCACCTATCTGCTGTTCCCCTCCATCTTATTTTCTATCTGACTCATTCCAGCTTCTTCTTCTTCTTCTTCTCATCCTCTCTATCTTTAATTGTCATCCACTACCCATCTCTCCCCTCTTTCTCTATCTCTCTCTATCTCTCTCTATCTATCTATCTATCTATATCTCTCTCTCTATCTATCTCCATCTCTCTCTCCATATCTATCTCTCTATCTATCTATCTTTTCTATCTCTCTCTTCTATCTCTCTCTCTCTCTCTCTCTCTCTCTCTCTCTCTTTCTCTCTCTATCTCCATCTCTCTCTCTATCTATCTATCTATCTTTTCTATCTATTTCTCTTGCTCTGTCACTCTCACTCTCATCTCACACTCTCCCCTCTCTCTCCGTGCTCTCTCTCCTCTCTCCTCTCTCACTCTCCTCTCTCTCATCCCCTCTCCCTCTCTTCCTCCTCTCTCTCTCCTCTTTCTCATCCCCTCTCCCTCTTTTTCTCTGTCTCTTCCTCTCTCTCTTCCACTCCTCTGCATCATCTCCCTATCTCTCATCTGCCATTCCGAAAACAATGCTGGCATCATAATTTCTTGCCCAATGTGAATGCCCTTGTAAAATTGAACCACCTGCACCGGTCAGTCTCAACTGATGCGGTACTGATTAACCAGTTACCATGGCAACCCCATCTCGCGAGGGTGGAATGCTTTTTCAGAGAACAAAGATAAGAGGACTCGCCAGTACTCGCCTCCTTCCCGCGATGCATAGATAATCGCATTATTGCCACCTTGGTGTATTAACGGAATATGACAAATATCATGACTAATATTTTCTTTGCCTTTTTAATATGCTTATGATGCCTTCATGAAGCATCTGCACACTCTAATGTGTTTGCACATAGACATTTTTTTCTGAGAAAACAGATGTGTTTTCTTTTTATTATTTACTATATCGATCATTGCTACTTATAAAAACCTAATTAAATGTTTCATCCATGGACTTCATTTATGTCTAAATAAAACAGAAAAAATAATCAGTGCTCCTTTACATGAATTGCTTATTATCGTTAACACCAATATTTTAGCTTACATTAACTTTTTAGAAAATTCAGACCTATTGACGTTTTAGCGGGTTTAATTTTCATGTTTTGGAAGATCATCGTACCTCTATGCGGATTCTAATTTTAGTGGAAATTTTTGCCAATTCATAGGAGCGAAAATAATAATACTAAAGCACGTTCAAACATTTCCGCTCATGGCCAGAGTAAGGGCAAACCGAAATGTGGAATTGCATTTTTTTTATTAAAAACCAAGAGTGGTATATTTTTCCAAGGTTAATCATTCACATGCTATTACAGATGTCCCGCTAATTTGAAACACCTATTCCTCAAGTCTTCAGGACTATTAATATGACAGTCTGCTTTTATTGATTCATAAACCATTTTATATTGGCTAGTATGACTCATGCTTGATTGGAGGTGATATATCCATGATTGGATAAAGGAGACCGAAATACTCATTTGCGTAAAGTGTATCTAGGATTTTTTTGTCAGGGGAGGGGTGGGAGGCTCTTTGGTTTTTGCACCCTTTGGTTTTTATTAACAAAAGTGAGAAAAATGTCAAAAGTAACCATGCTCTCAGCCCTCACTAGTAATGAAAACCTTGAATTCATATGAAAATCTACATCATGCATATTTTCTGTAACGATTGGCATCTCTGTGTTAAATACATACTATCCCATTGATAGTACTAATATATGTGTGCTAAACATTATGCCTAACAGGCTGCAAACAGTGCTAGCCGTGATAGTAGGTTTCTATGCATAATTGATTGATTACATTAGGGATGTTCTAAATGTCATGTACCGGCTTAACACCAACCAGAAATTGAAGACTGCAAACGATACGAGGGAAGACATTATTTTTACATACTTAAAGCATGTTTAGGATAATTCATGAAAAGAGGAGAACAAAATGTGGAATTGATATGTTGAAGGAAAAGGTCACGATTACATTAGGGATGCTCCAAATTTCATTTACCATATTAACTCCAACCAGAAACATATCACTGGAGAGTACAAATGATGTGAGATAAGACATTATTTTAACATATTCAAGCATGTACAGGGTAAACATCAGATGGGGGAAAATATGTTGAATTGATATATTGACGGAAAAGGACATGATTACATTCGGGATGCTTTAAATGTCATGTACATGTACCGTCTTGACACCAACCAGAAATGTATACTCTCAGACGGCAAACGATGGAAGGGAAGACATTATTTTAACATCTTCAAGCATGTATAGGATAATTCATGAAAAAAGGAGGAAAATATGTAATTGATATGTTGAAGGAAAAGGACATGATTATATTAGGGATACTCTGAATGTTATGTAACAACTCAACCAGAAACATATCAGTGAAGACTTCAAACGGTAAAGGGAAGACATTATTTTATCATCTTCAAGCATATAGGATAAACCATCAAAAATGGGGAAAATGTGGAATTGATATGTTGAATGAAAAGGACATGATTATATACATGTATATCTTGGGTGTCCCCTATTTCCTCTGTAAACTGTATGTATCAATGTAAGACCACGAAAACAAAATTCTTTGGTTGCCCAAGAAAGCCATATTTTTTCTATAAATATCGGTCTATCGGAAAGGGATATTTTTTTTAAATTTATATTTAGGTTTGCCTATATTTCATTTGAAAAATTGGAAGTCCCCCAAATGAAAGTATTCCCCACCCGTATATACAACTGGCTATTGCTGTCATTTGAAAGATTATTGCTATGGGGCCAAGAAACTACTGCAAATTACTTTTTAATACCATACTTCATTTGTGAATGAAAAGCGAAAAAAAAAATCAGAGGGTCAGACATTGGAGGGCAACCGAATTTTTTTTTGTAGGGCTAAGTGTAATTGCTTTTGCATGTTCTCAAGGGATGCGTTATATTAGCGAAGAAGATGTAGTTATTATTGTGATGTCTGTGTCATGAATTGGAAATGAAAGCTGCGATATTTGGTATGATGGGAATATGATGGCAATATGATGAGAATATGATGATCGCAAGAATCGTGGCTATAAGCTGTCCACTTTCATCTATTTCAACTGACTTTGCAGCCCCTTTCTCTCTCTATTGATTTTTTTTTCAAAATGAATGAAAATGCAGAAAGTTACACCACCATTTTGTTGTTCAAATTGTGCTTCAATATTGTAGTGTTTGATACTGTATTAATAGCATTAGGTAATTTAAGTTTGTTTTGCATTTATTGTCAATGCTTTTCACAAGTTGATGGGTTGTGTAACAATATCTCATAGATAATCAAACTGCATTTTTGTGAAAAAATGCAATATTATAATGCCTTCTGTCAATTTAGCTCCAAAAATAGAGATATGTACAGCAAGTGTTTATTTTATAATTGAGACATGTATATTTAAAGCCCATGTATAGTTTTGGTAAAGATGAAAGAAATGTGAATTTTGGGGATATTTATCATGACATATAGTTTCTATACACATTTCAAGACCATAGCATATTTTTCTAAGAGCGAATTCTTTTGAAAATTTGAATTTGACCGTTAAATCGTATTTAGCCCCCTCTCTTGGTTACAACAATATTTAGCTTCTAATCGGGCATATACAAAATTATTTTAAAGTTTTGATTAAAGCACGCTAAAAAGGAATACATAAAGAATAAAGTCTGAAATTTTCATCCAATTCTGTGCATGAGAAGCTGTCCTTTATCAAGAAAGAAAATACTGAATTAGCGTCGGGGGCTACGACGCTGAAATATTTTGCACACTTTAGGTTATAACTTTTCCAAACCTTGGTCATTTTCCGCACAATCTTTTGTACAATATGTTAATGATATCATGTTTCATTTTATATAGAATTGAAGACAAAATTCGGCGATAAAAATATTCGCTTTTACCAAAACTGTATTTGGGCTTTAATACAAGACTCAATTACATTTCGAACATTTATATTGACAGGGATTTTGAAACTCCATATTTCTCAAATGCATAAAAGTATTAATAATAATGATGGTTTTCATCTTTTATAACATCCTTATCTAATTAATGATCTGGATGCCTGGGTCTTTAATAATGCACATTTATGACTACTAAGTGCAGAAGGGGATGATTTTTCTGCTGTCGTCTTGGAAATTATCCATGTTGAATTAACCCCTGTGAGTCATCTATGGCAAAGACCTCATTCATTTATCTTCCAACGCTTCGCAAGCTCTGAGCCTTCCTTTTTTCTTTACCCTTTTACTTCATCCTTTTCCCTTTAAAATGTCTTAAGATCGATCTTAAGTTTCCTCTTCCCCACATAATTATTGGTTGCTTCTTTTTATTCGCTCCCACCTGCTTTCAATATCTTCCCCTTGACTGTACGCAGGTTTACCCCAGGATAAAGATTAGAAGAAAAAAATTGTTTGGGTGCCCTCAACCGCACGATCCTCTGGAATTGCCTGACGTGTACTTTTTGTTTAATAACTTTTCACTTAAATTTAAAAATAAATAAGTAATAATAAATTAATTAGTAAATCTCAGTCAAATCAAAATCATTTCAGATCTTTTTTTTTTTTTGGGGGGGGGGGGGCTTTTCACTATCTTAACCTGCTTTTCATGTGAAATAGTTTTCTAAAACCAGACTTTATATATTTTTTTTACATCGTTAGAAATAAGGGAAGGTTGAAACTACTGAATTTGATTCAGCCAAGTGATTAGAATAATTAAAATCATAATGATTAGAATGATTAAAATCATAATGATTTATCATTCAAAATTTTGGGCCATTATTCCACATTTGAATTTTTCTGTGAGGATACATTAAGCTGAAATATTGTTTTAATGAATCTGTTTTTACTGCAATTGTTACTCCACATTTCTACATATGACATAAAACATGAAGTCTGTTGATGAGACTATCCTCATGCTGTGAATAGTGATGATAAATATGCAATTTGTATGACAAATGTACCCGGCCTAATGTGCTACAAAGCAGCTCAAGTGAAGAGCATGTGCGTGCGTGCAATGATTCATCCATTTGCCGCTGATTGTAATGACCTCATTGATGACATCATCGAATTTGCCTTGATTCGACCAAAAGTGACCGGAAACTGTCAACCCTCCCCTATTTCGAGTGATGTATGCCCTTCGAGATGTCTCATTTTTATTCCTATTTATTTGTTGACAGTTTTTCTCATCTTCTTCACCTCTCTCTCTCTCTCTCTCTCTCTCTCTCTCTCTTC
>BQKZ01000918.1:43139-61970 GCA_036244855.1 Temnopleurus reevesii
AGAGTAAGAGAAAGAGAGATGAAATAACAAATGCAGTGAGATAGGGAGGGAGAGAGAGAGAGAGAGAGAAGGAGAGGACAAAAGGGAGACCAGGAACCAAAAACCCAAGGCAAATTGCAGTGTCCCATATCTACACACTTTCCACACAAACACACACACACACACAACGTCAACACTCAAACACTATTGGCATCAGCGACTCCTTTCGCTTTTTGTATCCTCAGTGAATCATTGCTGTGTCATCCGTCTCTCTCCATCTCTCTCTCCCTCTACATCTCCCGTTCTCTTTCACCCATGGTGTTTCTCCTCGTGTAGCTTTGTTATCCATTCATTCATTGCTCGCTAACCACTACAGAGGAGGGGGGTGTCTTCCGTGCGTCTCATACTTTCAATCACATGTTATGGTTCACCATTCATCACAGTGATACAAAGGCATAAACCCAAGTATATTTCAACTCAAATGCCTGCTCGTGTAGATTCAGACTATTGATTTTCTGCGCCCGAGATATTGCTCTAATCAGTAGGGCTATTGTTTTCTAATACAGTACCATACAGGCGCTCATTGCATATCGTGACAAATATTGATTCACACAAAGGCGGAATATCTAGCGGAGCTGGTTCAACGAGATTGGATGATTAGTGATATGTTTGGATTGAGCGTAGATTGGAGCTGGTATCGCTTTGCATGTGATGTGTATGGAATCCGATATCCGTGTTATTAAGCACGCTCAATTTTTGCTTAATTGTAAATCTGTCGCCACATTCCGAACCCGGCGTCGATGTCCGATGGTAGCCCCACCGCCTGATCTAAGTCGCTGCACCGATTTATGCTATATTTTCTTGAGGAGAGTAGGTCATTGACTATTCCATACAACTCTAAAAATGATCTCCTTTCTTCTAGTTGTAGACTATAACCTGAAGTAGCGTGAGCCCTGTGAGATAACGAGACGACAAATGAAGATTGGATGGGAATTAGCGAGGACTTACATCGGAGTGATTACTTCCTTTAAAGTTTAAACGCGGGCAACCTTCATCATAAGGACTACCCCCGATAGCATGTTATTAATGTTACATCACTAATGCGCACTGTCTACTCATCATCATTTTGACTTCCTCTATCCGTCTCTCAGATAAATGTCTCAAAGGTTGCAGATGATGACATCGCTCTGATGTTTTATTCTTCTAAATCCAAGCTTCTAAATACTAGCAAAGGGGGAACGGTTACGCCCATTGCTTTATTCCTTCTCGGATATCACAATCCCTCATCCCTCCTGAGCTTCGCCACATCTTTGTGTCAATCATCTTCATCATAAATCAACACAACCTCCAGACAAAGAAAGCCTCAGCCCCATTTGGTTGGAATATCTTCAAGCAAAGACAAATATTCAAAGCAGGGTTATCATCATTGTGGTACAGTCAAGAAGATTTCCAATGACTCAGCTTGGCTTTCTCAGAATCGAAGATATTATTGTAACTTGGATTTGCCTCAAAGTCAAAGTGGAAATCTTTCATTTCGTAGCTGGAGAGCATTAGATTGCCCAACATAGCAGGAAATCAAAGCCATTATTGTAACTCGCATTTGCCTCAAATTCAAACTGGAAATCTTTCATTCCGTAGCTGGATATCATTAGATTGTCCAACGTAGTAGGATGTTTATCTAGAACATCAACTCAATGCTCTTATGCAAGGTCACAGGGGGAGACAGTGAGATATATTCTTGGCTTTGCTAGGGGCGGTAGACATCCATACATTAAGCAACACTTCTAATGACTCGCACAGACTCATTAACATTGCGGATACCGAGGTCGTCCTGGTCTGTTTTCCAATCCTCTTCAAACATTTAAAGATGCTATCCATTGCCATCGCACTTTGAACAAATTGTTCTTCCAACGCCAAGGGAGTAACGAGAGCATCGTGGCCAACTCTGGAGAAACGTTCAGTGTGCTGGTGTGATTAGCGGTATTAACATGTGGCTGTTGGGTGTTTGAGTTTCACACACATACAGACGCGTACATCATAAGCTCTGACAAATTACCGCATTGATGACATGTTGTTATATCTAGACATACATCTCATTTTTCTGAGTATATTTAACGAAACTTGGTATTATCTTTGGAAGACCTAAGGATCCATCTGTATATCTACCTGAGTGATGCTAGATTATTGAAGGAAAATTTCATTCAAGGATTTTAGGGTCTTTTACCTCCATTCAAGGATTAGTTTTGATTGGATGTTTTATTACATATTTATTGGAAGCTATTCATTTGGTCAATTCTTGCTAAAAAGCAAATGAATACCTGAAGACAGGCTACTGTAAATTGTGAACCACGATTGCACTTTGAATTGGAATATAATCCTCAAAGGGAATATGGTCAAGATATTTCTACTTCCATTTAATCAGATTTGAGGAAATTCAGAGCCTGAGACGCATTTTATTCTATCACATCCAGCTTAGCCTAGTGATCTAATTGCGGTTAGCACCGTCTCCAAATTTACATATGGATTAAAGTGAGAGGGAGGAAAAAAAGGCGTGAATCCGGCCCCATCTCAGGTTTTCACCTAAATTGCTCAATCTTATTTACTTTGTGAGGTCAGGAAACTTTCACCGGCAGGACACCGCAGACATCCCGACGATACGGCTTTGATTTCTTCGTCTCGGATTTGCATATTTTCCCCCAAAGTGGGAGGAGGGACGTCGCCGTTAATGTGCTTTTGAGAGAAGCCCGTGTCCGAGGCTGGCGCCGTGGAAGGCCCTCCGTAAGGGGCTCTCTCCCTCTCTCAGAGCATCTCTAGTGGGGTCGTAGCCTTAGTCCGACATACAGGCACCGATGTCTGGTAATCCAGTCAATTCTGAGACACAGGTGCTTGATTCCCTTTTGTTTTTAACGCTGCACTCTTCCAGGCAGTCGACCTGCTCGTAGACGTTCTTATTTTTTATCGGATGCGGAGCTGCTATCTCTAGAGCTCTACGTGAGGATTTTATGAAAAGGAATATTTCACACATTTTGACCCGAGGCAGTGAGCAAAGACGTTTTCATCTTTCTTCATCATAAGGATCCTACCATGCTGAATTGACCTGGTTCTTTACACTGACGACTTTAGATTTCTTTGAGCTTCCTTGCTTCTTCAGTCTCCATCATCATACTCATTTTCTGTGCATTACTTTTAATGAGGCTTTTAATGAGGATTATACCAGTCTGGGATGTATGATGAGAATGGATTTTGGATTTCATATGGATTACTTGCATAATCATTAGGCAAAGGATTTCCTTCCCATCTATTAAACCTCTTTGAATGAGCGAAATAATTACATTTATGACATCATGAATGTGTTTGCTATCCAGCTGCGAACTGAATTCATAGGGACTCCCAGCTACCAAATAGAAATGTCCTTTTTCCATTCCCTATCAGGAAATGACCAGTAGCCCTCTCTAATGATTCTCCATCATTCCCGTTCCCATGGTAACTGGAGGTTGACAGATTGCTAATTCGCTCACTCACATGCTAGATGTGACATTCAGTGTCATCGCGGTGGCTCCACTTTTCTGTCCGATCGGGCGGGATTACACGGACGAGAAAACGTGGAAGGAAAAACGACCGTCGCTCGTAAAGAGCCTACTGGCATGCATGGTCGCTTGAACTACATCTCTCCTTCCGTCAGCAGCGTCGCAACCTGACATTAAACCATTGTGCGAAGGATGTCCACTCTGCGCCTTTAATCCACGTGTGTAGAGTGCCAAGGCAGGGCGACGACGCTCATCCAACCCGGGGAGATTGAACTCGCCCCGAGGATATATTCACTATCTTATTTATGCATCTCTGGCGATGTCGGTATTTGTTCTTTTCATATGCTAATGCCTGTATGGTACATGTGTCCAGTAATCGCCTCCGACAGTTATGCATTTTGGATGCGGAGTAAGCTGGGGTCTCGTAAATAACATTTGGATTGTCTAGCTGGAGTGTACATGTATGTCGTGAACTTCTCGTATACTGTATGAAAGATACAATGGATTTACATTGTTGACCTGGATTATTTCTTGTGCATTGGAATACTCGTCTGGATTTACATTGCCCTTTTTCTCTCGTCCGCATAATTTAGGCTATCCTTGTGAACATCTATGAATTAAAAGTCTTTGCCTGTTCATGGCGGATATTATACTCTTCAGCATTTTCAAACATTGGATGTATCAAACAGAAAGGATGGATTATCAGTATAATTTAACAGTGCATTTATGACCAAACAAAATGTGTCACAACTTTAACCATTTCCTTGGATTTGTATGCTAAGAAGATCTTTTGGATTTCATAAAAATAGGATATATTCATTAATACGTGAGAACAGACCCTATATTTTGCCATGTGGAGCGCAACGTATGATAACCGTGGCAACGTGCACACACGGGTTGTGCACAGCCCGGACACGCAGCCTGGGTCGTGGTTTCCCTGCGAATGCGTCATGAGCTTGTTCGGCTGCAAGAAAGATACAAAAAACGTAAATATTTCATGATGTATTTTGATTTATTTTTCCCATTTCCTTGATTTTTCTCTTCTTTATTTCTCTCTTTTCTTAAAAACTTTTCTTTGATTTTTTTTCTTCCATAAAATCAGGGAGATGAAGACTTCAGCATTATGATATTTTTATCATGTTAACGTTGGTTGTTGTGAATATGGACAAGGTGTCCTATTACACTGACCAACGTTCTGGGACTTTTCTCATCAAGGGGGCTTTTCGGAGATTACTAATATATTTCATTTTCCGAATCCCCTTTCTCCTTTCCTTCTCTCCTAATCAAATACCAATTAGTCTAGAAAATACACATGTAGTCCCACTCATAAACTCTCATGTGACCTTATCAAGCCCATTAGCTTTTATTGATACATGTACCTTGCTGATTTATGATTCTCGTTTGTGAGAAGTATTCTGGATGTACATATGTATACTATGAGTTTGTCTGGAAATAGTGGAGAGTACTTTTAGCTCTGTGTAAGACTTTCATATCAATAGGGATGTTCATGATTATGTAACATTTAAAAATTAATTGTTCAGAAGGAAAATATCTCCATTTCACATTTGCTCATCATACACAGACTTGAATAAGCGATAATGATGATGGTGAGGATGACAATTACGATGATGAATGTGATGATGATGATGATGATGATGATGATGATGATGATGATGATGATGATGATGATGATGATGATGAAGATGAAGATGATCAAGATGAAGATGATGATGGTGATGACGAGGGTGACAATCATCATCCTGTGTAATCACGCAACCATTTTCCATTGTCTAGCGCATAAAACAATTGTGTCATTTGCCACTGCCAGATCTAGATCTCTCTCAGTACGTGGTTATTTAACACTGTATTGCAGCTTAGAAGATGATGCTTAGTCTGACTGCCCTGCCCATGCTCACACTCTGCAGAGCTGTCAGTGTACCCACACTTATACATGTTTGCCTTGCACATCATTTCATGGAGATGATAATGATGATAACAGATCGTTGAAAATAAACCATTTTGTATTATTTTGTATTAAATCTTTGCCATCCACCATCAAACATTTCATATGTTTAAGACATGGAAAGACAATGGTTATTCCATTTGTCACATAGTGGACATAATTTTGCCTTTGTCCATACGTTTTTTCTAATTGCTTGCCTGTCATTCTCATTTTTTCAGATGTCAATAATGAATCTTATATCCCCTTTATTCTCAATGCTCTACTGTGTACTCAACTATCAGTCGATGGTGCCACAGTTATCGAGGGCATATCGATTATTGACAGCTTTGTAGCACCCACTCTTCCCCGACACGAATACCCTCGTTTCTCTGGCCTCCATGTTCAAGCAATTTCACACGTTTTTAAAATGAGAGTAACATGCTTCAAATGTCACCCCCAGGCATTTGCAAAATAATAGAAACATGGTTGTGGACATCCATTGGTCTTGTCTAAGTCATTACTATGAATACTTGATGACATTTCACTGTCATTTTCTTGAAGTGACTGTCTTGAGGGAAACCCTTGCAAAAACGTCAATATTTTCACTGATCAAATAAAGTTAATGGTCACTCTCAAATGTAGATAAATTTTTTATCAAGGTTTCATACATCTAGAATTTACCATCTATGACTTACCAGTTTGAGGAATACCAAGTAATTATACATTCATCAGCAAGAAATATGCATAAATTTGAATATATTAGTAATTGGCCTATTGAAGGGCTTCATATTTTCATCTGTCAAGAGGAGTCATTCGATTATGGTATTGGCTATTCTTTACTTTTGTTATTCTTCACTTTTATTTTTACTTTAGAATGAATGTACACAGGCAACACTTGGCTCCATGAAACAAACCTTTCATTTTATTTCTTACAATTTCCTCTTTGCTCTCACCATAATTGGAATAGAAATCCATGTACCACAGTGTGGTTTAGAATAGTACCTCACCCTAACCTCAAATTTTCTATAAATCTTTAAAGAGAATCTGTAGTCCCTCAAGATGTTTTGTGAGTCCTTTTTCCGAAAACAAAATTAAAGCCCTTACAGAATACACTTCCTCAAAAGCTCCCTTGTTCTTTCTGAATCAAGTTTGTTTTACGGTGAATTGAAGAAATAAAGATTTGACCCTAATAGAGTGGCATGCATACAAGCCTTCAGAGACTAACAAGAATGACGATGGCTATTTATTTTTATTGAAAAATGGAGGCCTTTCTTTTTCAAAACAATCGTCTGGCTTCCTTTTCTATATCCTTGTCTGATTGAAATTGAACGAAAGTTCGGTCTTGGTTTCCATTTGTTTTGATCTTTGACCTGTTCCCTTGGCAACGGGTCAATTTGAATAAAGAAGATGGCATTCCCTAGTGGTAATGGGTACATGGATGTAGGTTATTCACAGTGACATTTACATCCTGATTTCGTCAAAGAATGTGTCTGTTACATGTTGGGATATGTTGGAAAATTACATACGGAAGTTGTATAAGAATGCTTTATTTAGTGTTACATGTATATCAAAGTGCAATGAAACTCAGAAAAAAATATCTTCATGACATTGAATAAATTCCCCCCCCCCTTTTTTTGCTTTGTACAAACGATGGAACAAATGATTTTAAAAATTGTCCAAGAATTTTATCAAATTATTAGCTGCATTTGTAACCGTTATGAAGATGAGGGAAATAAAATGAACAGTATGCCATTTCCTATCCAAAAGACTTTTGACAAGGAGGAGAGAATCTTTTCTTTCATAATCTGCAGTCGTAGCTTCATTAAAACTTTCACTCAGTGTGATGTGCATTCATGTGCATACAAAGATAGTAAAAAAAAAAGAGAAGAAAATCCACCAAAATGCCAAAATCTCAAACTGGTCCTAAAGCGTGAAAATATCTGCACATGAAAACATACCTATAACATTATATGAGCATGAAGTCAAAGTTCCAGTTCAGGCCATGCTATTTTAATATGTAATTCACTTTCTGTTTTAATATTTCTCTGTTTGACATTTTTGGAATATGGAAGATGCTCAGTGGAGTGACTCATCTTTGTGGAATGTGGTTTTTGTTTACACTCTATAAATGTTTAGAAGATTCTGACATCCTTCATCTGTTCTTGGACCAAGAATTATTCTACTGTAATAATTCTAGTTTGAAAGCAGAAACCCTAGACTTTTGGTGTGTGAGTGCGCAGAGCATGATACAGGGTATGCTTGTGTGACTACATCACACACATACAGCATTGCTCTATCCGCAGTCTAGGGAGAGCATGCAAACACACATTGCATACCCTGTATCACTCTCTGTGTGTGAGCACAACGAAACCGAAGGGTCTGTTCTGGCAGACTAAATAAGTCCTTGCTTGGACTAAATGAGTCATTGTAACAGTCAATGAGGCCAAGAAAAATGATTGTTACCCAATAATGCCATTAAAAAAAAAAAAAGAAGCTGTAAATTGCGCATTGAAACATATTATGAAGTAAAAGTTCCAGTTCCTGCAAAGTTATTTATGTTATTTTTTTTCTCTGTTTGAACCTATCTCCGTAGAATGTGGCATTGTTTACACTCTTTAAACGTTCACAAGATTGTGACATTCTTCATCTGTTCTGAGTCCAGAGATTTAAACCAGAGATGCCACCATGATAAACATGAGATGTATTTTCACATGAATTCGGGGCTTTCATTGCAAGTGGATGGCTGAGAGTGTGGTTTATGTTAGTTTGCTATCACTTTTGTTCACATATTGATTTTATGCATATTTCAGAACGATTGGCATCTCTGTGAGTCCATTCCTTCCATGGTCTGTTCTCTCACTTTCTTCATCTTATTATTATTTTGCTCTCTCCCCAACTGTCTATATCGCATCGTATTTATTTTTTTTGTTCGAAACGATGCTCTATTAAATGCTTGCTTTTTCTTCACATCTTGCAACATCTTCAATTATCCAAATTGATGCTGACCGATCTGATAAAAATTCACAATTTTTCTGAGAAATTAGGTTAATCTACTTCTTCACTTCATCAAATATGCATATTAAAGCACTAGGAGTAATGCGATGAAGCAAATAGCTGACCTCAATTTACCTAATATCTTTTTTAAACCCAATTGAAGTAATTACATTTTCACTTGATCTGTATTTTCCCCCCAGAGGATGATCCTTCACTATCCATTGCTTTTGACCATCTGTGGTCTTTATCTGCTAGAAAGTAGGTTAAGGAATTGTGTCAGTTTAATAATTAATAAGGTAGAGCAGGAACTAGGTTTTATTGAAATAAATCATGAATACTTTATGTAATCTCATGTAATTTGGAAGTGGTTTCTAGATGCATTATAATTTTCTATAAAATGGGTCATATTTAAAACATGAAAGGAACATATTTTGCGAATTTCGATTAATCTAGCAAATAAAATTAGAGAAGTCATATTCTTATGTTAGTTTTTTTTTCAGCAAAAAAACAAAGAAAAAAAAATAGAAAAATAATTCAACTAGGCCTATTAAATAAAGGAGACTGCTAGTGATTTGTATATGTTTTATTGGTATTATATTTTGGGGGTATAATTCGATGTTTGGATATTTTAGATTTGTACCACACAATATTTTTTTCACAAAATAAATAATCAATAAATATTGCATAATAAATTGTCCTTACATAGTTAGATGATTCATCTGCGGCTAAAGAGCAATCATATTTAATTTGATTTATTCTAGAATTTGGGGGTTCAGGTGAATTAGCTAACTATTTTTCAGCCTGACTCAAACATACTCATATCATCAAAACATATTTAGCCAAAGGTTGTTTACTGTATCTCTGAGTTTTAGATTTAGGTCATGCCTCCTCATATTGCTTAAATGGAAATTATTGTGAGTGGTAATATATCTTCCATTTCATTCGCTGCAAGCCCTGTAGAATTTAATCTGAATAAGAAATGGTCTGAGCAAATGCCATTGTCCTCATAATTTCAAAAATTGAGTTTGTACTGTAAACTAGATATGAGTTGTTTGCAATAGGTACACAATGGTTACTTTTGTCAATCCTAAAGCTTGCCCGAGGCTTGCCCACCATACTTAGCAACAACTAATCTATGAGAACTGGATTCTAAGTATTGTAGTTGAATTTCGAACACCGTTAAATTCATCTGCAAGAAAGGTGCATAAATATCTATAATTAAACCAGCCAAGAGGGAAACCAAAGGAAATCAAATATTGTAGTGCCATGGCATAAAAATAAATATTCAAATATCTATAAAGTACATATAATTCCTTTGTTGCTGAAAAATAATAATTTGCTGCTTGTGTTTAGGAATATAATAATTATGAGCTAATTATTAATGTAAAATGTACCTCTGATGGGAAGTGTAAGTCAGAAATCTTTGGTCACCATGCAGGGTAATTAGGTACTCCTAACGTTGCGCATGACTGGTTACCAGTTACTGCATGTAATTACCCCCATTTCACTGAGTTAAAACCTGCGAAAGGGTCACCAGTTGTGAATTCCTCTACCGACAGCTCTATGAAACACAACCCATGACTTTCATATAATTTGTTGGTTTCCGTTGTACAATTCCTACAATATGTACAGTATATTCCCAAGAAAGTGATAGATCATTCTCATTACAAGATATTGCATTTTATATCATGATTTATGGTTACATCTAACCCGACATCTGGTGAATATCTTAAAACCATCCATGCTTCTCAATATATGGGACTGACATATGATATATGTCTTTCCCTCACTTTCTTGAATGGATGGCGAAAGATATCTCATCAAATATTCTGAAGGCCGACCAGTACTCCGAAAGGAATAGGTGATCCATACAGCATACATTTATTTTTATTTTGGGCCAATAAAAAAACATTCATTGGTTGCCTACGTATGGCATTTTAAAAAAATGTTGTTGTTGTGGTCATTCGGTTTTTATTATATTTTATATGAAATAGTTGATAGAAATCTTCAACATCGTACTCGACAGGGTCTTGAAAACCCCTCATAATTAAAGTATTCCCCCATAATAGATGACCATCAATGTCTATTGGAAAATAAAATGAAAAACAACACTGTTATAAATGCCTCTTTCGTATTTCATAGGTGTATTCATGAATTTCATATAATAATAATGATAATAATAGTTGCAATTTATGTAGTGCAAGTATACACTCTGCGGAGTGCTCAAGGCACTTTGCATTATTTGCATTATTTTATTCAAATATGAATGAAAAGATATGGAAAAAACATGGCTTGGCCGATTTCAGATGGTCAGTCCGGTGAGGGCATCCAAACATCTTTTGAAGGCCTAATTTTAGAGGACATGGACTGTTCTCATGAATTATTTAATTTTTTTTTTTTTTTTTAGCAGAACTTTCTGCATTTATTGAAACAAAAAATACAAATTCATCAGAATACAAATTTAAACATACAAAATCAAACTGACAGTTTAACATAAATAATAGCATACAAGAGTAGACCAGATTAATTCATGTATTAACAAAAATATTATAAATGCAGGGGCCAGCTATCATAAGCAAAACGCTTGAAGTGGTAGCAGCCAAGAGAAAGCTACAGGAAGTAAAAAAAAGGGGATAAGTTTGTAAGGGTCTTCATAAGAAAAAATAACTACAAAAATTATATCACTTATTGATTTTTACGAGAATAAATACAGAAATAATAGATATATTACAATAAAGGGATAACGAGGGAAGTGTGGGTATTGTGTGTGCAAGTGAGTGCTCGTGCAGGTGAAAGATTTTTGTTATGACATGTACTTTGAGAGAAGATGTTTCTTTAATAAAGCTTTGAAAGAAAAAAGTGCCGCAGATTGTTTAATATTTTGAGGTAAGTTATTCCAGATATCTGGGCCATGATGTCTTATTGTTTTTTGGACTAGAATTAATTTAGGGTTTGTTAAGTGTAGGTCTGATGAATGCCGTGTGGGGTACGAGTGAATATCTCTATTGTATGAAAAGATATTTTGAAAGTGTATTGGAATATTGTTGGTAGAAAATTTATACATAAAAATAGCAGTTTGATAAATGTTAATATCGTGAATTTTCAAGGATTTAAAACGAAAAAATAAAGGATCAGTGTGAGCTAAAAACTGGGAGTGAGAACAGATACGCAATGCTTTCTTTTGAAGACGCAGAATAGCATCAATCTTAGTCTTATTACTATATCCCCATACTATGTTGCAATAGGATAAATGTGATAAAATAAATGAGTTGTAGAGCATTAGAAGTGAATTTTGAGATAGAACAAATTTCAGTTTATATAGTATGCCAATGCCCCTTGCTATCTTCATGCTAATATTACGAATATGATGTAGCAGCGAAGAGAACACTAATTAAGTCTGATTCTTCAAAGCACCACTAATTACAACATGGAATGACCATCAGAATTATTATGAGGTTTCCATATGTTTTCCCTCTTCTGGTTTTCATTCATGTAGAATGCAGTTGTAATGCATGTCAAACAAAATATGTAATATGACGAGTTCTTAGGGAATTGAGTTGTGATACATGTTGTAATGTACTGAAGTCATCATTGCCACATTAGACTATTATGATCTGGAAATATAAGGACATCGACCATTTATATCATTGAGAAGCTCAAAAATCATGTTGAGAATACTTTTAGACCAAGTTTTAAGTTCTTGGGACATCATTTTAAGTGAGAGGAGAAGCAGGCACCCATTCACCCCGTATACCCTCATTCCCCCCCCCCTCCCACAAAAATATGAATAAGGAAAACCTGCCCCCCATTCCCCTTTCAACATATTTTTGTCATTTATGTAATTATTTTTATTCTGTTTATTTTTCTGTATACATAGGCTTGTCACAGTATCACAATTTTTTTCATTCTCATCATGAGGGTGAAACTTTTATTTTAAAGTGCCTTTGCCTCGCCCTTTATGAGTCTTGGATCAATTACTGCCTATTATACCTGTTATTATGCTCCCTATTGCTCGTCAGGCATCTGTGAATCTAGTCAGATCAATAATGGAGTACTTTCTAATTAATGTTAATGTAAACAATGCTCCAAGCATAGTCGACCCACAGCTCCATACTGCACCATATCGTTTGCATGCCATTAAAGGTAGAATACTTCTTTTGCAGCCTAAAATTTGACTTTCCAAGATTGTTGTGTTATGTTGAATAGTACTAAATGTGAGAACTTATCACCAATCAATTAAGCACAAAGATTGGTCTTGATAGGCGCATTTATAAATTCCAATAATTATTCTTCTATTCGGGCCTCGAAGTAATGGACCGTGCATTTAAAATTCAAAACAGCCGTTAACCCCTCGTTGACCAATAGCGCAAGAGTCTCTCTAAATGCGTATTCCACATGGTGTGGCAGTGTATTGAAGTGCACACTGTATGTGCTCTTACAATGTTTTTTGTGTGTGTGGTACCGTAATACACAAGGAGTATCGCGAAACTGTTGGTGTCAAGATGAATTTATGATAGAATAGATTTTTATTTCAATTAAATATTCTGGACTACATTCGACCAGAATACTTCATAGAGGTTATTATTTTGGCATATCCGAGATACACAACAAGTTGTAAGCATAACCGTAATGTGTGCAAATGTAGTTTTATACCTTTAATACAGACACAAGATTGATATTGTGCTTTAGGTAGCAGTCGCAATATGAAGCATTTGGTTATCCAAATACATGCATGTTCTAAATTGATATTAATATGATGAATTGCCTTCAAGCATACTTCAACTGTTTGGAAAATCCATCATGCTAACCGAATAATTCAAAATGCCTCGTAGAATGATGAAAGATTGAATGTCATACTCTGCAGTATATTTCAAAATCAATTATCCAAGCATTTTTTTTTCATTCAATAAAATCCCAATTAATGTTAATGCAAATTATGCTGTTAGCAATTGTAATATACTGTATAAGCTGAAATTTTCGCGGTGGTTTTATTTTCGCTAATTTCACGGTTATGGCCTCGCGAAAATTTCCACTCTATATGATGCACATTCATTTGTGTACAAACACTTTCAAAAACGTGAAAATAACAACACGCCAATGTGTCAAACTGGTCAGAAATCGCGAAAATATCTGTACGCCAAAATATTGGCTTATACAGTATCAGTAGAAATACTGATATTTTAGAACAGCTATTTGTGTATAGGAATATCTTGAAATGAAAATAACATCACCATCCATTATAAAAGAAAAAGTTTTTACTCTACAGTCAGCATTAGTAGACCACTTTCGTAATATATTCAAATTCAATGCACACTTCTTTGTCAATTATGCACAATGGCAAACTATGTGTTTAACTGTTATAAAATAATTGCAATTCAATAGAAGGAATGTGGATAGCATGTAGTGGTTGATGCTAGGTTGGTCAAGCTCGGCCAACCCTTAGATCTCGTTGATTTTAGGGCAAGGCCATTTTTATTTAGGGCACATTTTTATACTACAGCATGAATGGGGAAAAGAAAAAAAGGGCACCTAAATCTCCAAGGCAAATGAGCCTTTTTGTGGAGGGCATCAAGGCCAGAGTATAGGGCATCCAAGGCCATGGCCTCCATGGCCTTCGATTAATTTTTGTCCAACCTACCAATGTAAATTGCAAGTAGCATTCTGACTATTATATTGACATTATTTTTTGACAGCTAAATACCAAATACTTAAGGCAAACTTGAAAAAAATTGAATGAATTACAAAAATGCTCTTTTAAAACACCAAGATGAACTGAATAAAAAAAAATAATCAGGATTTTTTGGAAAATGTTATTTGTCAAATAGAGTTTAATTGTGCAGCTTTTCACTGCTAGTAGTATCATCCACTAAGAATAAGGTTAATGCTACAGTCAGCGGTATACGCTCTCATGGTAATAAAAGCTATGCATTGTTAATAACCCATTCAAACAAGACACTTGAACATCGATGACACACTGTTTGTCACAGGGGGTATGCCCTTCTCCGAGCTTACGTTCTATTAATTTCTCCATCCATCTCCGTTACCCATGAGATGCGATCCCGATAAGCTCCACCTCTCGCATCATTTATTCTCGTTTTACTGACCTCCAATCCTGCCCCATCCCTTATTTTCCCTTATTTAGTTTGCTTATCTTAACAATCTCATCTCCCTCTCTCGCTCTTTCTCTCTCCATCTTCATCTTTCTTTCTCTCCCTGTCATGTTTTTCGCTGTCTATTTTGTTATGTTATCCATCTCCTTTACTGATGAGATACTATCCCTAGAAGTACAATCTCTTACACCATTTACTCTTTTTTTAACCTGATCTTTTTAACCTGATCTTTTTACCTCATTCCACATCTTGTCCTGTCTCATACTTGATCTGATGTGGGTTTTTTTTTACATCTTTCCTCATATCTTTCTCTCCTCCAATTGTATAGCAGAGGTTCCAAAAATTCTGAAACATGCATGACTATGAGGTGCATTTTCACAAGAAATCAAATCTTTATCATTATTTGATGTCTTCTCTTGTTTCTGCTCATCTGCAGTGTTATTCATAATTCAATTTTACCCTCATGCAAGTACCGCTGTCTTAGCCTCATGAAAAACATGAAAATAGCAAAAAGCTAAAATGGCGAACTATATAGTCCATAAATATCTGTACGTAAAGATATTGCCCTATACAGTAGTAAATTTGTGTATTTCTTTTTCAAAATTGTTCTCCGGCTTCAAAAAGTGTTCACTTCCCCTCCCATCTCCATCTCCCATATCCATACACACACACACACACGAGATAGAGAAATTGAGAGAGAATAATGCATTTATCATTCACTCACTCGTAAACACACTACTCCCATCCCCCCCTCTTTTGCTTCAATTTTTAATCATTCTCCCCAGAGCATTTTCCATATTGTCCTATTTTGCGCGCTATTATTAGAAATTAATTATAGGCCCGTAATACCTGTGAAAATAAGCCCTGGGGTTGGGCTGCACTATCTCACACCATCCGAGGCCCTTTGCTCCCTTCTGCAGTGATGTTAATCATTCCGGAATATGCATGACGCTAAATTAAAATGTGAATAATGAAATAGCTGAACAAAAGTTAGAGAACACGTGACAGTAATATACTTGCATATCAAAAAACAAGAGTATTTTCTGTACTGTCCCATTTTGGGCGCTATTATTAGAAATTAATTATTGGCCTGTATACCTGCAAAAATAAGCCCTGGTGTTGGGCTGCACTATCTAACACCATCCGAGGCCCTGCGCTCCCTTCTACAGAGATGTTAATCGTTCCGGAATATGCATGAGGCGAAATTAATATGTAAATTATGAAAGAGCTGAACAAAAGTTAGAGAACACATGACAGTCATATACTTGCATATAAAAAACAAGAGTATATTCTGTATTAATTGTCCCATTTTGCAGGCTATTATTAGAAATTAATTATACGCCCGTAATACCTGTGAAAATAATCCACAGTGTTATGCTGCACTATCTCACACCATCCGAGGCCCTTCGCTCCCTTCTACAGAGATGTCAATCGTTCCGGAATATGCAGGAGGCTAAATTAAAATGTGAACAATGAAACAGCTGAACAACTGAACAATGACAGCAATAAACTTGCATAAATGAGAGCATTTGCTGTATTGTCCTATTTTGCGTGATTTTATTAGAAATTGATTAAAGACCTATATACCTGCAAAAATAAGCCACGAAGTTGGGCTGCACTATCTCACACCATCCGAGGCCCTTCGCTCCCTTCTACAGAGATGTTAATCGTTCCGGAATATGCATGAGACGAAATTAAAATGTGAATAATGAAACAGCTTAACAAAAAATGAGAGAACACTCGTATGACAACAATGAACTTGCTCTCAGATGTTTTGTTTAGCAACTTTTTCACATAGAACTGTACAGTAAAGTGGTGAAAATATTTACTCAGTGTATGAGACTGCTAATCAACTGTAAAAAGTAACAAATTTCCCTGATATTCATGCAGATTCTTGCTGTAGAATAATGAATAACTTGTAATATGAATTAATGTCATTATAGTATTGTGCAATTAGTAGGTCACAGCCATAAAATTATTAAGATATATCATCATCATCATCATCATCATCATCATCATCATCATCATCATCATCATCATCATATTTTAGAATATCATCAACAGGTGCTCATTAGTTGTTTAAAACTGAGGTGAACTAATCTTTTCATATTTTCAATTTCATTATTTCTTGAATACAGTCTAACCTGGTTATAACGAGCTTGTTATAATGAGGTCGTTGGGACCAGAGGAATTACCTCTTTATATTAAAACCTTGTTATATCAGGGTAAAAATACAATAAAATACAAAGAGATGGGTCCAGGAAAGTTACCTTGTTAAAACGAGAGCTTGTTATATCAGTGCTCTTTCTAACAGGGTTTGACTGTATGAGGAAAGTTCAAACCAAATTTCTCCCCTAAATAAACTCTTATAATACACATGTTATCACAACACTTACAAAACATATGTATTTCTGCGACTGCACTGATGCAGCAATGTATTTGCTCTGTAAATATATGCCTCGCAATTTGTTCAAAGCAATCAAACAAATTGTGGGATCTCATTTTCCCTGTTTTTTTGTTGAAATATAAAAACATGCACAGATGTGCGTATTTATACACCAGGCACTTCTATTGATCTTGTACATCACACCTTCCGCTCAGCAATAATTGTGCCCCAATTCTCAGCCGCCATGTGCAATATATGCCAGTGGTTTCCCTGGAATGAAAGTGTGAGAGACTTTAATGTTTTTGTAACAAGAGGGCAGTATGCATGATTTGTCTCTTTGCCAGAGTGAGGAACTAAGTTGATGAAGTCATCAGGGAATCGGATATGTTCAATGCCAATGTACGTGGGTGTTGATGAATGCACATGTATGAATGGAAGAGTGGGTTATGACACATTGAAATTCTTTATGCTTCTTTTGTTTGTCTGTGTGTCTGTTTGAATACACATTATTTGTTATGCATCTACAAGATGTAGGAATGATTTCTTATTTTGTTACCAGTGAATTTGATTTGGTACAACATTGATTTTAATCCTTGCAATATTTCTCCCTTCCTTACTCTAAATTTTTGTCTCTCTCATTCTCCTCCATCCTCTCTATCTGCCTCCTCTCCCCTTCTCCATCTCTCAACTTCTCCCTCCCTCTCCTCTCTCCCTTTCAACCTTCTGTGCCTCCCATCCTCCATCATACCTCTCTTTCCTCTCCATCTGCCAATCTCTCTATCATTCTCTTTTTTTCATTTACCTTTTTCCTCCCTCCTCATTCCTCCCCCTTCCCGTCTTTATCTCCTCTCTCCTTCCCCATCCATCTCCTTCAGTCTATTCCTCCATCTTTCACTCACATTTCCATCCATCTCATCTTTCCTGCCTCTTTCACTCCTTCTTAAGTCAAACCTAAATGTACCAATATACAATATCTAAATAAGCATTTCTTTCTCTTTTTTTTTGTGTATACAGCAATACCATTATCCAGACGACTCAGTCCCTCCAACAGATGGGAAACCCCGCCTTGTGCCAGTGCTCGGGTCCCATGTAGAACAGCCAAAGGAAAACACACAGACCTATGCGGCACAGTCCACTGTCACTCCAGTAGAGGTAGGGTTGATGCTTCACTATAAATGACTAAATGAAACTTTTATTCAGTTAAAGATTTTTGTTAGATTTCACAAAATGTAATTTAAGGGAGGGAAATTAGATTAACAAGTAATTGGAACACTAATGAAAACTCACAATTAATAAAGAATATGGTATTGAATATTTTCTAATGTTTGGGTATTTAGCAGCTCCAAAACTTTGGAACAGCTTGCCAATCCACATCAGAAACTCTCAATCCGTAAATACCGTCTAGTCCAATTTAAAAACATATATTTTCTCTTAAAAAAACTTCTTTGTACAATTTGGCATTAAGACATAATTAGCGCAGCTGAATATATGTAGTATAGTAATTGCGCTATATAAATCCATGTATATTATTCCTTATTTGACTACTCGAAATGTAACCACACAAATTGTTTAATATTTTGATGATTTTTTTTTAGACATTACAGACAAATTCATTGCCCTAATTTTTAAGATGTCTGTTCAGTGGAACCTTTAGATATTTGAAACCACACCTTTAGCTTAGTGGTGGTGTTTGTCAATGTTTTGTTATAGATGTTTTTTCAATTTTTTGATGGACTTGAATTTTTCAATGTTTTCTTGTAGTTGTTGATGGTGGTGTTGTTAGTGGTAGTGATGATAATGATGATGATGATGATGATGATGATGATGATGATGATGATGATGATGATGATGATGATGAAGATGAGGATGAGGATGAGGATGAGGATGTGGATG